>ML111426.1:16905-65857 GCA_003697995.1 Taxidea taxus jeffersonii | reverse complement strand
GGGGGAAGAGGGGTTGGGTGAGGGTGGTGGGGTTACATCATATGTTTAAATAAAGCTTAAATAAAGTAAAAAAAAAAAAAAAAAGAACACAGGCACCAGCACACTCCCAGAGCATGATTCATCCACTGAGGAATTCATACACTGACCTCCTGACCAGGGGAAAAATGAGCTTAAAGTCAGGTGTGGAGAAAAGGTCTGTGGATGGCTTTGGGAAAGGCCAGGAGACACCTGACAGGCGGATGATAGAAGCTGATAGCCCTCTTGGGTAGACCTATAAATGTACCTTTGTAAATTGTCCAGAGGACTTGCAGAGGACAGTCATCTTGGCCTGTACCCATTCGTATTTCACAGATCCAGGCTAGAACGTTTGCTTTTAGAAACAGACAAGTACCATCTGCCGTAGAGGACAGTTGAGCGTTTTTAAGGCTTGACAAGTCCTTGGCTGGTTTGGATAATGACTAGAGATGGAAGCGGAACCTATAGAAGGAAAGAGATTCAGGAGACTGATCTCAGCGTACGGACAGGCAGACTGTAAAAAAAAAAAAATTAGATTTATGAGGTGATTGTTAGACTTACGAGACTAGATACTGAACATTACAGAATTATTGTTAGTATTTTGGTGAGAGTGGTTTTCCAGTTATAAGGCTAAGTCCATGTCTTTGGGAGACACTTAAGGGATATGAAATGATTTAATATCTGATTTTTCTTCAAAATAATAGAGAAGGGTGGGTAGATGAGGAGGGTAGATAAGAGACAAAATTGACCATGAGTGGATACCTCATGAAACTAAATGAGCCCTTCTCCATGCTATTTTTGTATATTGCTAAAGTTTTTCCATGATAAAAGATTAAAAGAAGTTCCTGTGGCTATGAGGTTGAGGAGACTGGGGGAGGGGGCAAGAGTGGGAGCAACTAGGAATGGCTGTTTTGGTCAGCCCTGTGGAAGGTAG
Organism: Taxidea taxus jeffersonii; assembly: GCA_003697995.1. Taxonomy (NCBI): domain Eukaryota; kingdom Metazoa; phylum Chordata; class Mammalia; order Carnivora; family Mustelidae; genus Taxidea; species Taxidea taxus. The sequence goes on along the minus strand of ML111426.1, from coordinate 64,908 downwards.
GGGCTTTGAACCATGTACTCATGGCAGAAGCGAGGAGCAGAGCTTAGCGTGAGGGCCTGGGTATAAGGGACAGCCACCAGGCCTTGCTGGATGGGTCATAGGATGGGAATGGGAGAGAAGAGAAAATGATAAAAGGTGAATTCAGTCCTATATTCCCGTGAGAAGAACCTGGGCTAGAGCTTTCCCTCCTTCCCAAAAAGCATAATGATGTCTTTGCTCTCTGCAGAATACCCAGGCAAACAAGGAACTGATTCGCTGTGTCATCCTTTCTCGGATTATTTTTGGGGAAGAACACTGGAAATGTGCACAGGCTGTGGCCAGCCTGGCTTATGGCTACCTGACACTGAGAGGTATGTGGTTTCCCCCACTGGGTGTGGGAGGACCAGCCCGTGAGAGCCAAACTATCCCACCTGCAAGCATGGTGGGGGTGGGGATGGCAGGGGTGGGAAGAGTAGGGGAGGGCCCTTCCTGCCCCCAATTCACACCTCAGCAAAAGGCGGGAAAGTCCATGGATGAGGCAGGCAGTGTGGCAGGGATCTTAGAAATAATGATGATAGCTAATTTACTGAGTACTTAGCATGTGCCAAGCTAGTCTCAATTAGTCCTTATAGTATCCCATGGAGGGAGATAATATTATTGTCCGTAGTTTACGCATGAGGCCACAGAGACACAGTGGGCCAAGGACGATATCAGAACTTCCAGCCACAGGTCCACAGAGGAAGGACAGGCAGGTATGGACACTCAGCAGCAGGGCGAGTGCCCCAGTAACAGGACCTGAATTCCGTGGACAGAACTCAAGTTCCTGGAAGGTCTGGCTAAGGAAAAGACCAAGCCCTCATCCTAGAGAAATGGTGCTTTCTGGAAGGTACTCTGTACAGAAAAACAAGATGGGGATGCATTTGCTAAAACAAACCCAAGTGTAAGATCCACGAGGGCAGGAACTTGGCAGTAAAGGCTCCGTAAATGCCTGTTCAGACTGACAGAGGCATGAACATGTCTCTGGAGCCAAGGACAGGGTCAGCACAGAGCTTTGTGCCCTGCGGCCAGCGTGCTGTCCCGCACGGACCGCATACACTCCTACCACAGATCTCTCTGTACACATTCACTCTGCTTTGTTTACATGTCTCTGTCTCTGAAACAGGAGCTCCCTGAGAGCAGGGACTAGGTCTTCCTGATAGCCGAACACAGTCTCTGGTACACAGTATGGATCAGCAGATGTCACTGCTTGACAGAACTGAGCCACTGGCCTAGGACTTTTTCAAGTACCCCTTGGACCTGGGTCTTCAGGTGGGGCCTAGCTTACCTAACAAGGAAGTGATTTAAGGGCTTGAGATGGTTTGAGGGCTACAGGGGAAGGGAACCAGTATACCTAGGCCATCAGGAGCCTAGATATCTGAAATTGGAGCTTTTGAAAAAACTAAAATGGAATTCAATTTATTACTAATTAATTCTGTTAACTTCAGAACATGTGTTCTTGCTTAAGGCTCCTTGGGTTCTCTTGAGCTCATGTTTTTAATACATTTTAGATTCACTTGGCCATTGATGTGGCAAGCCCATGAGTGGTTGATGCTGGGGACCGTGAAGCAGTGGGCCACAGTGAGGTCACAGCAGGGCTCTTTCAGGCCTTAAGAACACATCTATTGTGTTCTGAGAGAAGGCTGACATGGCTAATGGGAGGAGGGAGTCCTCCCTTCCCAGCAGAACAGGCAACCACTTGTCTGTGAGATTTAAGGGACGTCAGGAAGGCCTTCAGCAAAAGAAAACCTTCGAATGGAGCTATGTTATTCTTCATTTGGAATTTCTCTGTTTCAGACTTGCTGCCTTCATAAAAGTACAACTTTAGCTTTGTGCCATTGGAGCACTTTGAGAGCTCCTGTGAGAAGTCCGGTGGCACTGTGCTAGACGCTCATGATGTGTGAGTGAGCATTGCTAGTCCCTGCCCTCTGGAGACACGGGGATCCTGTAGTAGGCAGGGACAGATGATCATAGGGGCAGGAACACAGTTCTGGGGAAACAAATGAGGCAGATCAAGGGTTCTGCCACTGTCAGGGAAGGCTGCAGAGAGATGGTAACATTTGTCTTGTCTTTGAAGGATGAGGACGAGTTTACCAAGTAGATTTCAAGGGGAGTGGCAGAGAGCCCCACGCTGGGCCTCCACATGTATTGATCTGAGGAGTGGGAGCTGAGAAGGCCTCTATGAGACTCCTCACAGAACACTGTAGTTTCCCTTTGGACCTGTGAGGTTGGGGTAGGACAGAAGGTACCTCAGGAGAGACTGGTCTTGCCTGGTAATGGGACTGGAAGGTTAATCTGGGCCCAGGTATCAAGGAATTTGGGGGGTTATTAGAAGGTTTTGAGTGAGGTGATGACGTAATCTGATGTTGTGAAGTGAGAAACTCAGGAGGATGGGTCAGACTGATAGAAAGGGTAAAGGTGCGGAGCGGTCAGGCCGTTATCCTGCCAGACCAGAGGCGCTGAGGGCATTGGCCGTGGCGGCTGGAATGTGGCAGAAATGACACGCAGAACTGGTGACCCATAGAGGAGAATGGAGTGAGAAGCTGAGGGAGGGCTGAATTGAACAGGGCATGACCTGGAAGGGTAGCTGAAATAGGGAGCTCAAGAGGAAGAGCAGGCTGATGGGGGAGGGGGGGAGTTGCTGAGTTTGGGCTCAGACAGGTGGGATCATTGGCTGCGGGAGGTGGCCATGAGCATCACGGCGGGGTACTCGGCAGGCAGCTCGAAGTGGAGCCGGAGCTCGGGAAGGCGGCCGGTTTGGGAGGATCCGCACACAGGGGCAAGCTGAGGCTGCAGCAGTAGATGAGCTTGATCAGAAAAGGTAGAAAGAGAGGGAAAGAGGTCAGAGGAGGGAACAGGGGAGAATGAGAGCATCGGGCAGGCCGTGGAAGCAGAGCCCGAAAAGGAAATCGGAGAATCAGGAGGGGCTGTGTCAGGGCAGCCAAGGGGAGAGAAAGGGTTTCAAAAAGAAGTGTGGTGTGCTTCCAGCAGTTTCAAAGAGAGATCAGATGACGTGAAGGTTGAAGGGAGACCCGTGGGCTTGGCAGTTGGCCAATCATGGCTAGTTGCTTTGGCATGGATGAGTATACTCCTTCAGCCCCAGGAGAGCTCAGGTTCAGCAAGACTGTCTAGGAGATTTTTGCTGAACTCAAACCTTGCAATGATGGCAGCTTGAACTGGAGAGGAGGGCACCACTACTGTTTGAGGGGGACATCTGCCTGAGCCTGGGCCGGGCCAGAGGCTGCCTCCCTGTGTTTGGAGAGATTATCGTGGTAGGTCCGTGGAAGAAGGTTGGCCCTCATCTTCTGAAATCAGCCCATTCCGTGAACAATCACAACTGGACTCCGAGTTTTACTTTTCCAATTAGATTCCAGGTTGGGTCAAGATAGGCAAACAGGTCATAGCACAGAAGATGATGAGGACACCATCCTCTTCTCCCTGAGCCACAGTTGTTCCTGCCACACAAATGGAGAACCACATTTGGGTGGTATGTTAGAAGGGAAAAAAGTTTTCCTTTTACAGGAAGATTTGTTTCTTTTTTCTAGATGGGAGAAACAACATCCTCATGAGACAATGTCTACATAATAGAACAGTATCCCCCCTTGAACCCAGACTTTCTGTCTTTCTTTCTTTTTTGTGATACAGACATTGCTGTTTGAGGAATATAGAGTATGAAGGTTTTTTTGTTTTGTTTTTTGAAGATTTTACTTTATTTGACACAGAGGGAGAGCACAAGTAGGGGGAATAGCAGGCAGAGGGAGAGGGAGAAGCAAGCTCCCCATTGAGCAGGGAGCTGTGGGCTTGATCCCAGGACTCTGAGCCACTCAGGTGTTCCAACTGTGTTGTTTTTTTTTTTAAGTTTTTTTCTCATATTTAAATTTTTGTACAAAGAGATACCCCTGGATTCTTGTGAAATAAAATTTTTTGAGGAAGTAAAGTAACTTTATTTTTTAAAATATTTTTATTTATTTATTTGACAGAGAGGTAGAGAGAGAGAGAGAGCACAAGCCAGAGGAATGGCCTAAGGAGAGGGAGAAGCAGGCTCCCCATTGAGCAGGGAGCGTGATGTGTGTGATGTGGCTCGATCCCCAAGCTCTGAGGTCATGACCTCAGCCGAAGGTAGATGCTTAAAAACTGAGCCACCCAGGTGCCCCTGATTCTAGACTTTCTGAAACCTAACGTAGAGTTTTTCAGAGTAGATTTTGATCATGACCTTTTCTTGAGAATAACCTATTTATTTATTTCTTTGATTTTTTTTTAGGATTTCTCTATTGTTTTTTTTTTTAATTTTTATTGTGTTATGTTAGTCACCATACAGTACATCATTAGTTTTTGATGCAGTGTTTGTTCCAAGATTCATTGTTTCTGTATAACACCTAGTCCTCCATGCAATCCGTGCCCTCCTTAATACCCACCACCAGGCTCACCTAATCCCCCACCCTCTCCTCTCTAAAACCCTCAGTTTGTTTCTCAGAGTCCACAGTCTCTCATGGTTTGTCTCCCCCTCTGATTTCCCCCAACTCACTTCTCTCCATCTCCCAATGTCCTCCGTGTTATTCCTTATGCTCCACAGGTAAGGGAAACCTCGTATTCCAGTTAGAAGACCTACCCAGTCTTTCCCTGTAAGTTTTTTTTAAAGTCTTTGGTCCATAGAATAAAACAACCCAAGCTTTGAAAAATCACAGACCTCCATGAGAGATGAAGTGCGTGCCGAACTCCACTTAGTTTTCTTGTCGTTGATCCTCATCTGCTTTAAAATGGGCAGACTTAGGAGCCCGCCTTCTGCGTAGGGGGGATGGATACGTCTGTGCGTGTTGCTGCCTCCTCGTGCATATGTGTGTTTTGTGGCCACCAGGCCTCCTTGCCTCATTTCCTTGTGAGTTTCTGCCAGCCCTGGGGAGTGGGAGTCAAGCCAAAAGGCTGCTTTCTCTCAATAAACAGTTTTCCAGTGAGTTTTACTGAGGGACTTTGGGAAATACAGCATACAGAGGCAGTCTTTGCCTTCAGAGAAGTTACAGCCTAGGGTGGGAGGTGAGCTACATACAGACAGAAGGCACCATGAGGCAAATGCCATGTGATTGATTTAAATACGGGGTGTTCCGGAAGTTGAGTGGAATTATTTCTGGCTGAGGTGGCAAGTGATAGACTCAGGGGGGATGTGCCATTCAAGAAGGCCTTTAAAGAAGGAGCAGGGTTTGGGTAGACAGAAGGGGTGAGCACTCCTGGTGAAGAGCAAGGCCTGGAGAGATGAGAACACAACGCATATCTAGAAAGCAGTGGGCAGGCTGTGTGGCCAAGGGCAGGACTGTTAAGAGGAACCCAGAAAGGAGGGTAGGTTGGCAGACATGGTGGGTCTTACATACAAGCTCAAGCTAAGCAGTGTGTGATTTATTTGGTAGACAAGGAGGTTGACTGGAGATTTTCCAGCAGACAGATGAATATATCCAGGGGTGCTTTCCGAAAGGTTAATCTTGCAACAATAGCCAGAAGGGAAGCTATCTGGTGATCTAGATATAACACGGCTGGTGACAAATGGAATGAATGAGAAGCCAAGGATTTAAGAGTCTCTGAAGGACAGATGTGTTCATCTTTTATCTTTCTGGGAGTTTTTCTTAAGTACACACTTACAGAATAACCGGGATAAGATCATTCTTTGCAGCATTGTTTATGACCAGTGTCCCCATCACCAGAGGACTAATAACCCACAGCAGATTATATGCAGCTTTAAAAAGGGCATTGGGAAGTGCCATATACTAGCAGGGGAAAAATTCCGGGATGTATCATCAGGCAAAAGAAAATGTACAACACAGTATGGGGTTTAATATGCCTCATTTTATGTAAGAAAGAAGGGGAGAGAATCTGCGTTTATATTGAATAAAGAAACACTGAAGGATACATAAGACAGAAGCAAAAACCAGTTACCTAGTGGGGTCTTTCAGTGAAAGGGAACAAGAGTGGACATGAGACCCTTCAATGTTGACCTTGTCATATAATTTTAACTTTTGAACCATGGAAATGTATTACCTATTTACAAATAACCTTTTTAAAAAAAGAATGTGAAGGGGGGCACCTGGATGGCTCAGTGGGTTAAAGCCTCTGCCTTTGGCTCAGGTCATGAGACCAGGGTTCTGGGATCGAGCCCCACATGTGCTCTCTGCTCAGCAGGGAGTCTGCTTCCCCTCTCTCTCTCTGCCTGCCTCTCTGCCTGCTTGTGATCTCTGTCTGTCAAATAAATAAAATCTTAAAAAAAAAAAAAAAAAGAATGAAGGAAGAATTGGCAGGACCTGATGTTTGATTTGAGGTTGAGGAGAAGTGAGGCCCAACAATGACCATGAAGGTCAGGCCTCTGCGGGTGCCATAGAGACATTGGTCAGGAAGACGGGAGTGCACAGGGGAGAGGAATGGCGGGTGCAGGTTTTGGTGATTTCGAATTACAATAGAGAAATCCACTAGCACGTTTTTACTCGGTGCTTGGAAATTTGGGACTAGAACTTTGGGACTAGGAGGAGTATCGCAAGCATGGAGGCATATTTGAGAGCAGAACTGGGGAGAAGAAATGGAAAATTACAAGCATGGATGCTAAGGTGGACATGCTAGGGATTGTTAGAACTTCTGAGAGGGAAAGAGAGAAGAAAAAGAAGAAACGGAAAGACGGACCCTTGGAGAAGGGAACAAAGGACGCTCAGGAAGAGTTAGCAAAGAAGCAATGAGAGAAGGTTCAGAAAGGAGAACTGAGTTGGTGTAGTGTCGTCGGGGCCAAGACGAGAAGCCAAGCAGGTCAGGCATCTGAGAAACTGTGACTGAATGTATTTAGTAGGAGGTCTCTGGGGGCCTCAGCAGAAGAGTTTGTGCAGAGCGGAGGGAGCAGAAGCCAGCTCCCAGGCATGAAGGAAGGGAGCTGAGGCCAGGAGGCCAGACTACGTGTGCTACTTACTACATATTGAAAGGAATGAGGGAAAAGAGGGTCACTGGCGAAGACAGAAAAGTCATGCGAAGATAATTTTAGAAGAGAAGAGACTGAGACAGAGTTTCAGGAGTGAGGAAGGAGCCTTTTCAAGAGAGAGTTTGGCAGTTCTAAGAAATAGAGCAATTGTCGGAATGGAGTTCAGGAGCCAATAACACAAGAGAACATGGGGCCTTTGCAAAGCAGGGCCTAAAGTCTGCTAGCTGGCGAACTAGAGGAAGAGACTGGAAGTGGGGCTCGGTGGGGGGGGCCCGAATGAGCCCAGTGTGTCAGTGACCGGGCAAGGGCAGCTACAGAACAATAAGGTGTTTTGTCACCTCGTGCCAAACTGTTGTCCAAGAGGCCAGGAAGGGACAGAATAGTGACATGGACGAGCAGTCTCCTGATCTGTGGCTTATTATTAATGAAGCAATAAATGAGTCAGCCTGTTATTACTGAGAACTTTCTAGGGATCCTGGGCTCTATTCTAAGTGTTGCAAAATACAGAAAAGAGTAAGTCACAAACCCTATGTTCTCTGTCCATTTGGTTGAAAAGAACAAAATTGGTGCAGGAATAACAGGGAATGATTAGAACTGGGTGATCTTGCCAGCAAGGAGGTTGTGTTTGAGAACTCAGCCTGCGGAGATTCTGTAAGCAGCTCAATGACAAAAGCCCGAAGTCCGGGCAATTATAATAAATTGCTTAAGAGAATGGACCCTAGTGGTGGTAGTAGCAGTGGTAATGATGATGATGGCTAATATTTACTCGAACTCGAATTTCATTCCTGTGTGCCGGAGTTTTCACAAATTAATTAAATTAATCCTTACAACAATCTACAAGGAAGAACGTATTTTCATTACCATTGTACTGGCGACTGAGCGGTGGCACGGATAGATGAAGTAACGTGCTCAAGGCCACAGGTAGGAAGCGGCTAAGGCAAGATCGGTATCTGGGAAATCAGGCTCTAGGCCCTGCTTTTAATCACTGTCTGTGCGAACTTCTTAAATATAGTTGACGATCAAAGGTGACAGCAGCAACTCCAAAGACTGTGTGGGTATCTCTGAGCAGATTCTCTCCAGCCTGAGTCAGAGTGACAGATAGCAGTGGTGCGATCACATCTCAAACTAAAGCAAAACGATTTGATATGTTTGGTGGATGACACCAGGGCCCAGTTTCCAGTTCATCCGTAGCTCCCTGTCATTTCTGAACCTCAGACTCCAGACACAGGGCCTGATTTTGACCTCTGTGCTTGGTGCACTGTTGGTGCCGGGAGAAGGTATCCTTGGCTTGGGAGAGGGGCAAGTCAAGGGAAATGACTCGGTCTCTCCGAGTTGATGCTGGAGCTGGGAAAGTGGGACTTGGAGTTAGGGAATGAGAGCACGGATCTATGAGCTTCTTCTAGAGACAGTTAGCATGAGACTCGTGTGGATACACGAGTCTGTGTACTATATACTCATGTGTTACCCTTACATGAGAAGGGCATGTTCTTGCAAATCTATTTCAAATGATCACTGATACTGATTCACACTACTTTCTGTCATCATGAATTTTCTCATGTAGGAAATGCCATAAAAATATCACAAAGTAAGCGGTTTTTTGAAACATAAAAAGAGCTCTTTCATACGTGTAAAGGTTAGAAAACATTGTCCAGAGCAGTGATCTCTAAACTCTTGAGAATTAGCTCCCTCGTCACTTCAGAAAATTTAAGCAAACTCCATAAATTTGTATTTATTATAAATTATGTCAGTGGTATTAATCTATTATGTAATATTATAACTATTCTTGAAAATAGAAGATAAAAATTGAAATGTTTGTCTTTTCTTTCCTATGCCATTCCGGCATCTTGCGTGCTGTAAGGGGCTACATGCCCCCCACTTTGGAGACCAGAGTGGATTCTAGGAGCAGTAGTGGAATGACTTTTTTCCCTTAGGGCTGACTTTAAAGTTTAATGAGCCATTTTCAGTTGAGAGCCTAGTTCAGTTTGCTCAAGCCCATGGGTCACCAGCTCAGCTTTTTCACCGGAAGGACCAAAGTGTGGGGCGTGATAAAGTGGAGACAAGGAACCCTATAATTCATTAGCTGCTGAGCTTAGGGGAGAAGTGTTCCTCCCGGGGTCTCACAGCCCAGCACTGGGCAGTTGGGGGGTGCATGGCAGGCAGACTGGCAAAGCCTCAGGACAGCTTTCTCATTTGTTTTGCACTCAGGAGCCCAGAAGCAGCATTGTGCTGACTCGGGTGGTTTTCAGTGGCTCAGCCGGTTTCACTTTTCTCCTTCCTACAGACTGAGGGAAGCATCTAAATTGGATTCCTGCACTTCTTTTTGACACACTCCCAGGGGCCAACCTAGTTGTGGGAAACAGCCTGTTGGCTAAAAAGACTTTCTCAGTTTCCTGTCTTATTTTCTTGGTCTGATGTCTTTGGCAGACTTCAGTGCTGCTCCCTTCCTTAAGACCTATAAAGACTCCCCATTACCTAACATCAAATCCAACCTCCTCATTTGGCATCCAGGACTCCATCTTATTTTATTTTTAAAGGTTTTATTTATTCATTTGAGAGAGAGAGAGAGAGAGCGCGCGGGCAGGGGGGGGGGGGGGGGGCTGGGCAGAAGGAGAGGGAAAAGCAGATTCCCCTTCCCCCCCGCCTGCTGAGCAGGGAGCCCTGCAAGGCGCTGCATCCCAGGACCCTGAGATCATGACCTGAATTGAAGGCAGACACTTAACTGACTGAGCCACCCAGATGCCACCCCCATTTGACTCCATTTGACCCATCCAATTCTTACCTTATGTGTCTTTACATGTAAACCTCTCCTTCAGACAGACCTGTACCCCTGGGGCTAATAATACATTATATGTTAATTTAAAAAAAAAAAAAGAAGGGAAAAAAAACCTCTCCTTCAGTCAGGCTGGTCTCCTTATGCCTTGATACTCCTACATACCCCGCTCCATCCCACCTGTGTGTGTGTGTGTGTGTGTGTGTGTGTGTGCGCACACACACAGGGTTTTTGTTTATTCTGTCTTTATGGCCTCAAGCTGATTACCCCAAGTGGACAACCTTCCTCATCCTTCTCCATCAATCAAACTACCTACTCTTCAAAAATAAGATGAGACCTACCTCTTGTATAAAGATTTTACTGAATGCTTCTCCAAGTGTGGTCCTTAGCCTGCATCACGTTATCCCCTAGAATGGTTGTTAGAAATGTGAATCCCTCATTCTCACCTCAGAACCTGTGAACCACAACGGGAAGCAGGGCCCAGGAATCTGCATTTTAGGAGGGTGTTTCTGATATGCAGGGCAGTCTGAGGGCTGCTGTTACCTGGTAACTTGGGGCACAGCCCTCTCTTTTGCCACAGACCCCCATATTTTTCTTGAGTTGAAACCTATGGACGTCTCACCATGAACACTCAGGCACATCTGAGTGTTCTACAGTGACTTCCTGGCTTTCAGGTCATTTGTAGGCCTCTCCCAGGGAAGCTCTGTTCTTCCTTCCACTTCCTCCTCCCCATCCCCGCCCTCATGGCCGCTCGTTAAGAAGCTCCTGCACATCTGGAATGTATGAGGGCTGCAGGCCTGAAGTCTTCAAGTCATCTTGATGGCCATTGACTATACCTACACTGAGAAACCGGGCTCCAACGGCCAGAGGAGGAGCAAACTGAGGACTGGGAGTGTCAAGTGGGAATTAGGGGCACAGTGGGTCTACCTGATAGGACTGAATATGTTTACCAGCCTGCAGAGAGGACAGCTGAACGGGAACACCAGCTGTGCCTGTCTGCAGGAGAGTGGAGTGCAGTAGGATCATGAGCTCTTTCCTGACCTTTCTCTTTTCTCCAGGGTTTCTCTTGTCCCATCAGGGATCACTGGACATGAGCTAGGTTGGAAAATGAAGAATGAGGTCTAGAAATTGAATATGGTCAAGTCTACTTCTGTCAGTTAACTGGACAAATAGCAGTTCCAGTGGGTGCCCAGAAACTCCAGCCTCTAGTAAGGAAACAAGGGGAAGCGTACTGAAAGTTCTGGCTGGCTGGAGTTTGGCATTTCCTTTGTTGTCTTAGCGAGGGGCCTCACTGCATTCAGGAATTGGATTCTGTGCGTGTGCATGTGTGTGTGTGACCAATTAGTATAACCAGCCTCATCTTGGATTCAAAAAAGTCCCCAGATGGAAGTAATTGTATTCATAAGCCCTTGTATTTTTAGAATGCCTTTTCCAGAAAGCTCAAAGCATAGCAAACACTCTGTGGCATAACCTAGTTTGTTTCTGGACAATCTCCAGGTATTTGGTAAAGGGGCAGCCTCTATAATTACTGTCATTTTACATTTGGAGGATGGAGAAGCTTTGTGGGTTGAAAAGGTCACATGGCATTAGGGGCAGAACTGGGAACAGGATACTCAGCTTCTACTCCTGTCTCAATCAGTGATTTCCAAACAGAGGCCCACAGATCCATGCTGTGATGGCTGCTTAAGAAACATGTGTGGAATTAATTAAAAATATAGATTCCTGGACTTCCTTTCTCTAAAGATTCCAACTCAGTAGGTCTGGGGTGGGACCCAGAAATCTATATTCTCTACCAGTATTCCAGATGATTCTGATGCACCGCCAGCTCTGGAAACGAGTACTCTGGACCATATGACAACCCCACTACCCACCTATTTCCTCCCAGAAAGGTCTTTGACTGAAACATGCCTTTTTCATATTTGTCGTCTTGCCACCCACCCTCCAACTCCCCTAGGCCTCCCAGCTCAGGCCAAGAAACATGCTGAGTCTGCCAAGAACACGCTGCTGACCTGGAAGGACAGCGCCACCTCAAGCAAGGAGAAGAAGGAGATCCTGGACGCTCTGGTCATGCTGTACTACACCCTGGGGGTGGCCTGGCTCCTGCAGAACCGATATCCTTCCTTTCCTAGTGGGGGTCTGCTGATCAGGGCCCAGGCCCCCTGAGCCTGCCAGATGGGCTGTCTCACACAGGAGCCAGGGAGATCGAACCAGGCTCCATGGCTGTCCCAAAATCCAGCCACCTCCTCCCCTGCCAGCCTCTCATCTCCATCCAGAAAGATAGGAATGTTCTTCCTCTGTCTGTTCATATGAACTCGGAGTTGAGCCACGGGAGGGATCTCACTGTTGACACATCCCCTAGCCAGGTGAAAAGTTTTTGGCATCTGTCCTACCTTTCAGTGAGCACCAAGAGGATCAGTGTTGGCATGGCAGTGAAGACACAGGTGATCGTGGTGGGAGGAATGTCAGGAAGAGGGAGAATGGGTGGTAATTTACAGCACTGAGGGTGAGTGGGTGGGGGGGGGGTCATGCAATCCCCTGGGGAGCTTTAAAAAGTATTGCTGTTTGGGTTGCACCCCAGAGATTGTGACTTTGGAGGTCTAGGGTGCATCTGTTTATTGAAATTTTTTAAAAGTCCCCCAGGTGATTGTAACATGCAGCCATAAACCTGATTTAATGGACTCTTGATCATTTTTGTTTTTCTGAAATGCTGTCAAGAATACTGCCCGTGAAGCTGGAAGCCAAGCAAAATAACAAAAAAAAAAAAAAAAAAAAAGGATCTCTATATCCCAGGGCGAAACTGTTACTCTGCAAAAAGCTTGTGATTTTGACAGCCTTTTGGTACCATCTCTCCTTGAGAACTGTTAAGGGCATTTCGTGTTCATGTAAACTACAGTTGGAATGGTACAGAGATAAATGAGCATGGCCTCTGCAGGGGAGTGACACACACATTTGTAAAACACTCCTTATTAAAAAAAAAGTAATCATGAGTCGTCTGTGAGACCATATGTCCCTAGTCTTTTCTCTTTATACATCCCCTCTCTCTATTCTTTTGGTCTTGATACTCAGCTTGCAAAAACTGATCTCTGGCCTTCCTCTGTTATGCCCTTAGAAGGGGCTATTGAAAATGCGGGAAATAGAAGGATGTTTGGGAATTGAGGGGATTTCCTGCTGTTTGCTTCTTGCCAAAAACCTGCTTTGCTTGGACTTCCTAAATGATCTAGAAAGTCCCTTTCAGCAGTCTGCGTTCCTCTCTTTTATCATTCATAGGAACCAACGCGGGAAAGCTGCGTGGTTCTTGCCTGCAGTGGACGCCTGCAAAGGAAACATAGCCAAGGGTACAGTTTCCGGTCATGCCTCCCATGCTCACCACCCACCCCAGCGCTGGATTCAGGCTAGCAGCATGGGAAACCCGGAGCTCTGTTCATCTTCTAAAGAATTCTTGATGACATACACATAAGGAAAATAAAGAACACAGTAAAGTGCCCATTTTCAAATTCTGCTTTGTTTTATTTGCTTATCAACTGCTGTCCCTGGGCAATGGGGAAGTTTGTGTGCCTGGCCTTTTCCTTGACTGTGTCACTGGCAGAGAGGCTTATTTCAACCTGCAGAAGGCAGAGAGAAACATGAAGGAGCTGAAAGAATTGTTTAAGGGAGGTGTTCACAAATCCCAAGTCTCGGAGAAAGACCTGACCATTGCTTTAGGCAGGTAAGATCTGTGCTTTGAGATGCTTAGGCTTTGTGAAGGAGGCCTGGAATTACATGATGTTTCCGTGTGTGCTCTCTATAGAGTGGGAGAAAAATACTCAGCAAAAAAAAACCCCAGAGCCTCAAATGATGGTAAAAGAGGCTTGTGTTTCTCAAAAGTACACCCCATAGTCTGAGCTTTGCGGGCAGTGCCCTTTAATCCTCAAACACCACTAAGTCCAGTCCAGCAGGGCCATATCTCAGTAGACAGGGGGCAGGGAAAGCCAGGCTGAGAGTAAACACACCGTCCACGGTGATGAGCTTTAAGTGCTGGACCCATGGTCTGAACTCAGGGACTCCTAGCCCTTATGCTGCCTCTCACACTTATTGTCAAACTGTGTCTTTTTCTGAATTGCCACCCACATTTGTCATTAGGTATGATATCTTAAAAGACGAGGAAAGAACACTTCATGAAAGCTGTTTATTGGAGGCCCATGGAAGCTACACACAGCACGTGCATTTTTTTTAAAGATTTTATTTATTTATTTGACAGAGATCACAAGTAGGCAGAGACGGAGGCAGAGAGAGAGAGGAAGGGAAGCAGGCTCCCTGCTGAGCAGAGAGCCCAACGCAGGGCTCGATCCCAGGACCCTGGGATCATGACCAGAACCGAAGGCAGAGGCTTTAACCCACTGAGCCACCCAGGCATCCCCAGCATGTGCATTTTTAAGGGAAGTTCTGTTCCATATGGAAACCAAGTACATGGGATTTGTTTAAGCCAGAACAAGGCTTAGCTGTTTTGCAGCTGAGTTAGGTATCCTCAGAATCATGATATTTACCTATGAGAGTGGGCCCATCAGATTATCAGAAGAAAAGACTAAAAGGCTTACTATTCCCTAGATTTTGAAAATATCTTCACACCCTTGAAAGCAATCTGTTTCCAAAACTGTAAGCACTTGGCGTGGTAGGGAAGGTGACTAAAGGGTAACTAAATGAAATACGTGAGTCATGTCTGCCTGCTCTAACCATGAATCTAGAAGTCAGATGGGAAATGGCGTCGAGGTGTTGGAATGCCCAGAGCTAATCTAACCAGGGATATAAGTCCACAAGGCCGTAAATTAGAGTGTAGTGAATATTCTGCTGCCATCACATGGGTCAGTGGCTAAGGTTTTTGTGCCTCATGGGAAAGATAGCCGTGTTCCTTTTTCAGAGTAAATTCTAGTGCATAGTTCATTCATTCATTCTGCAATATTTACCTAGTATCTATTTTGTACTTGCACTGTTCTAAGTGTTGGAACATTTACTAAGTATAACGGTATCCAAGACACTAGTCTAAGTGCTTCACATAATTTATTTAATTCAGTCCTCTACTATAAGCCTGTGAGGTAGATATTTTTATTTTCATTTCACAGATAAGAAAATTAAGGCACAGAAAGAGTAAATAGAGGAGACAGCACGTAGATGGGGCATCTGAATCCATAGTTCACCTTCTGTACCACATTTAATTATGTTTTATAGTGAACAAATATGTAGTAAGGGGAAATCCATTTTCTCGTTTTAAAGGTAGGGAAAATAAAGTGTGACTGTGTAGGCCAGACATCTTGGCTAATATCTCCCTACAAGCTCTTGACTAGAGGCATTTTCATTCTGTAACTTCTGCTCTTATGGTCAAGGGATAGTGGTCTGATTCATCAAATTTTTTTGGTAAAGAATTATCAGATAACAAGCCAGTACTCTTTTGATTGCTAAATTGTGACTTGCAGAATGCCTTATCTAAAATAATTTTATACACACACATTTTTTTTTTCAATTTAGGAATACAAAGATGGAAGCAAGAGTGAGGGGGAATAATATTGATTGTGTATCCACTATATGTTAAGTGATTTCATGTATAAATTTTAACCTAATCTTCACAACAACCATGTAATTTGGGTATTCTTAGACTTGTTTTATTTAGAAGGAAATACAGGCTATTGGAGTTTGATTGTAAAGCCAATAAGTTGTGAGAAACAGCTTTGAACTACCATGTTCTACTTGTATCTTACTGTGTCTAGAGGGATAAACCTGAATGGGATGCTATTTTATTCTCATTTTTAAAAATTCTATTTTGTTTTGGAAGCTTTTAAAATACAGATATGAAGAAGAAAATAAAAGTTAGTTTTATTTTTTTTAAGATTTTATTTGTTTGTTTGACAGACAGAGATCACAAGTAGGCAGAGAGGCAGGCAGAGAGGGGGAAGCAGGCTCCCCACT
Source organism: Taxidea taxus jeffersonii (assembly GCA_003697995.1). Lineage (NCBI taxonomy): Eukaryota > Metazoa > Chordata > Mammalia > Carnivora > Mustelidae > Taxidea > Taxidea taxus. Next base: position 49,243 of record ML111426.1, on the reverse strand, counting down.
GAGCAGAGAGCCCAATGGGAGGATGCGCCCAATGGGAGGATTCGGGGCAGATCCCAGGACCCTGGGATCATGACCTGAGCCAAAGGCAGAGGCTTTAACCCATTGAGCCACCCAGGTGCCCCTAAAAGTTAGTTTTAATTTCACCCCCTAAACATAACTGCTATGGGCATTTTAGTTAGATATAGATATAGATAGATATACATTTTAGTTAGAGATAGGTATATAGATAGATAGATAGATATATCAAGGTCAATTTCTAGTATAGGTATATCACTTTTTTTAAACTTAGCACACTTTTAATTTTTCCCCATATTACTTAGTCTAAAAAAGAGGTATGATTTTTAAAGTCTGAAGTATTTTACTGTATCACATGTCATAATTTATTTAACCCCTGCCTTTTGGGAGGGATATTTACGTTGTTTTCTCTTTCCTTTCTCATTTTTAACTGAGGAGGACTAAACTAAATCAAACAAGATAAAGCATTAATTTTGCATTGGTCTGAAATAGAGGGAGCCAGAAATAATAAAATTTTATTTTGATTCTAGAAAATCTGTGTCTATGAGTAAATTATCCCACCTTTGTGAATTGCTGGAAGCCATTTTTTCCATTTGCTTTTTTAATAAAATTAGACTACAGCATGCTATATGAATGGAAGGGAATGGTAGTCAGTGGAATCTGGTTGGTGAAATGCAGGTTAATAGGAGTTTGTTTCTAGCAAGACTGGATTTTTAGCTAGCCACTGAGATGAGATTGGCCTATGAAGGCCAAATTGTTTTGTTCTTAGAGTCAGTTCCTTTTGTGTCTGGACAACTCTCTGACTTTGCATCTTTGTCCCTCTTACAGGGCCTCCTTGGCCATCCACAGATTGAACCTCGCTCTGGCATACTTTGAAAAGGCAATTGGCAATGTTATTGCTGCTGAGGGTGATAGGACATTGGATCTGGTCAGTCTATACGAGGAAATCGCTCAGATTGAGCAGCTGAGGAGGAACCATGATCGAGCCATCCAGTACTTGCAGCAGGTTGGTAAGTTGGCTGGAGCCCCAGCCTAGAGGCTGTGTTTGGCCCCAGGCCTTAATCCCAGGGCCAAGGAAGCTTGGGCTTCTCAGAAGAATAAGGGGGTGGTATGGATTTCCTGCTGGATTCACAAGAGCCCTTCCTCAACCTTAAACAACAGGGTCAGAGACCACTGACTCAAGACTGGGTGTATCTGCTCTTTGACCTGATCTGGGACCAGATTTCCCATCCCAGGCCTCCCCTCACCTCTGTGGGTACTAGGAACAGATAACCAAGTGAGTCTGCTCCAGGGAAAAAAGCCATAAGGGCAACCAAACTTAAGTCTTTAGCAAACACAAAGGGCTTTTTTTTTTTTAATGAAAAAAATCATGATATTTTGGTGTAATGGTGTCATTTGTCCTCTAGGCTAGTCTAGCTGTTTGTATCAACAAGTCTAAACTTAAACTGACAAAAAGGTTTTTCACTCGGAGATCACTAATTTGACAAATGCCCAGGGGAAAACAAAACAGAACCGGAAGGAATGTTGAGTCTATTATAATGAAAACAGTGTAAGGCGTTTTTACCTATCATATACTTGAAACTTTCCTTGAAACTGCTTGTTGAATTCACCTTTTCTCTCCTCAAATGAGAATCTGGCCTGTAGCTTCAGGTATCTCCCAAAGTCAAAAGTGGATCAAATATCTGATTTTCTATATCATAGAACACGTCCAATACAACGGAATATATGAAAACAGGCTGACATTGTAGCAAAGGCATTGCAGGTAATCCCACAATCCAAAGTTACTAGAATCACACAGTGGAGAAATGTTAGGGAATGCAGCTCTGTAAGCAGTGGTCAGATCAGAATAGACAAAACAACATATAATCAGTGTTTACCAGCAACAAGTAATAGTTAACATCTATGGAGTGATTTACTATGTGCACTTGAGGATGTAGCTCTTTTAGTCCATGCAGTAACCCTGTGCCATGGAGGCACTATTATTATTTTATCTCATTTTATGGGTGAGGAAACTGAAGCATAAAGAGTCATAGCTAATTCAGCTGAAGTTGTGTAGCTAACAAGTAGGAGAGCAGGGATTTGAACTTAGGAAATCTGAGCCCCCAGAGCCTGTACTCTTAACAGCTCTGAACTGCCTTAGCTCCATAGTGTTGTCTGATAATAGCTGGAGCTCCTGAAATACCTCATGGTGTTCACCCTGTGAACTGTGAAGCTTGGGTGGTTTTTGTCTTGCTGGGGGAAGCGGACCAGATGGTTTCTCTCTTCTTTCTCCTTCTGTTTTAGTATAAATGATAATAGTAATAAAATCGCCACTTCTCTCACGCTTATGACATTCCAGGTGGTATTCTAAACACTTCACATATATTAATTCATTTCATCTTTACAGCAACTTTTTGCAAGAGTCATTTCTGAAATTTCTATTTTATATTTGAAGACGTTAGTGACTTGCCCCTTGTCATAAGTGGCTGAAGTGTGATAGGAACCCAGGCAGTATGGCTTTGCAATCCACGTTCAACTCCCCTGCACTTCCTTTGATAACGAACCTTTGAGAGGCTGAGCTAAAGTTGTGATTGTAATTTTGCTATGAAACTTAATAAGAATAACAGCTAACGTTTATTGAGGACTTACCATGTGATGGTACTATGTATGCCCAGTGCTTTGCATGTGTACCATCTCGTTTAATCTTTTCCAAACCCTAGTCGATGGAAGCTGTGTATTTCTTCTACATGTGAAGGTGAAGTTATTTGTTCAAGACTCACAGCTCACAGTGAGGAAGTAGCTGGGATTCAAACTCATCTCTCTTGTAACTCCATGATTAGGTACATGCAGCTCTCAACTAGCAATTTCATGAGAGCTATTAGAAAATCCTCAGTAAAACATTGTCGTTTGGGTACTTACTTGATCATGATTTTCTCTATTCCAGGCCTATTCTATCTGTGTTTCTTTGTTCACTGACGTCAGCCCCCAAACTGCAGAGGCAAGCGCGTTACTAGCCAAGGCTCATGCCATGTCTGGAGAAGCCCAACACAGGGGTAGGTGGAGGGGGTAGTTTGCAGCTATCATCATTTCCCATGGGAGGGAAGCACACTGGCAATGGTCTATCTATCAATATCGACAGGTTATAATCAGCTATTCATGACTGTGATGGAAAAATTAGACTGGACGCCATTTTGTATAAAATCATTTACACATGGATTAGGCACAATATCTCCACAAATTAGTTGTAATATCAATACCAATAAAATCATCTGATTTCTATTTCCTTTATCCCTTAGAATCTCAGCAGAATTCACCTGCATAAAGAGTAGAGAAATCATACATGCTATGAATGTGACCTGTGGCATATTGGTTGATGAGGAAATCCAGTGATAAAAGACAAAAACATGGGCTCCTTCTCCCCTCCTCTTCCATTCTCAACCTCCTTGACTCTTTTCCTCTGGCTGACAAAAGAGAATGTTTGTAGCAGCTAGAATTTTCATGACCTATATTCAAAAGTGAGGTACTGGGGGTTCTGGAGGAAAACTAAGTCATGAATTCACCCATCAGCAGTAGTCCTTTCTCAGGCAAGTTCATCCTTTGGAAAGTCAGTAGCTTTGGGAGAGACACAAAAGAACTGGTGAGGAAGGTCTGCAGCCCTGCTCAGATGAGATGGCTGGGTCAGATTAATGATGCTAATGGATTCAGTGGCCCATCAGGAGGAACTTGGGATTTCTGAAGAATACGTGAAGAACATTTAAAAATGTTGATTTTCTCTGCTTATCAAAGGAATCCATTTAGGTGTACATTATTTTCCAGTTGTATATGAAAAAGAAACAATTATGGGAAAAGTTTTTCATCCTACTTTTTTCTACTCTTATACTTCCCCATGCCATTAAACAATTTTGCTCAATTTTCAGAAGTTATTTGATATTTTGGTTATTCTTTTCTTTAACATAAATGTTCATTGAAGACTTCCTGATTCTGTGTTTTCTAGCTAATCATCTTCCTTCTTTATTTTTTTTTTATTTTTTTAAGATTTTATTTATTTATTTATTTATTTATTTATTTATTTATTTGACAGAGATCACAAGCAGGCAGAGAGAGAGAGGAAGGGAAGCAGGCTCCCTGCCGAGCAGAGAGCCCAATGTGGGGCTTGATCCCAGGATCCCAGGATCATGACCTGAGCAGAAGGCAGTGGCTTTAACCCACTGAGCAACCCAGGCGCCCTATCTTCCTTCTTTAAAAAATTTTCTTGTGTATACTAACATTATTTGTACTCCATCTATATGTTTGAATTTTTTTAAATAGTCTTCATGGTTAAAACACATTTAATCTCTATTTGAATATTGAGTAAAAATTGATGAGTAAAAATTCTGTTCAAATAAGAAAATTTTATGCTTCTGGAGTTGGGAGATTCTAAGGCCACCTTATTATTTTCTTGTATAGTAATTTTTAACTTTAAAGAAGATTTGGATCTTCACCTCTTATCATTCACTAAATTCCAAATGGGTCCCATTTTAACATCAAAACTGAAAATATAAATTACCCAGAAGGAAATACAACACTGGAATCAAAATTCCTAAAACTAAAAACTGGAAAAAAACTTTCTGAGCACACGAAGTTATACTAGAAAAGAGGTTGGTAGATTTAATTATAAAAAGATCTAAAACTTGTATCTGTCACAAAATACCACAAATAAAATGAAAACAAACAACATAATCCAAGATGAACAGAAAACTCGAATAAGCCCTTACTTATTAAAAAAAAAGAATTTGTATGGGGTTATGGACATTGGGGAGGGTATGTGCTATGGTGAGTGATGTGAAATGTGCAAACCTGGCGATTCACAGACCTGTACCCCTGGGGATAAAAATACATTATATGTTTATAAAAAATTAATAAAATAAATAAATAAAAATTTGTAGTTAACTTTCTGAGGAAGAAATATCAACGTCCATATGATGTCACTGTGTAATTCTACTTAACATTGAAAGGATTAACATCCATCCTACAAAATCTTTTCCAGAAAATTGAAGAGGAGGGAACATTTCCCAGCTCATCTGATGAGGCTAACAGTACCCTAATACCAAAACTGGGTAAAGACACTACAAGAAAAAGTGAAAACACAACTATAAGCAATACCTTCATGCACATAAATGCAAAAAATCCTCAAGAAAATATATAGCAACATCTAAAAAAGAATAATACACCATGATCAAGGGGAGCTTTTTTCTTGAGAATATCAGGCTGGTTCAGTATTTAAACCTGAATGAATGTACTCTACTGTATTAACAGTCCAAAGATGAGAAGCACATAATTTTATCAGCTGATGCAGAAGAAGCATGTGACAAAATGCAACATCCTTTCATGATGGGAGGGGAACTTCCTCAATCTGATAAAAGACATGTGCAAAAAAACTACAGCTAACATCATGCTTAATGGTGAAAGAGTGAGTTTTTTGCTCATAAGATCAGGAACAAGGCAAGGATGTTCATTCTCATTTCTTTTAGTTAACATAATACTGGATGTCCTAGCCAGTGCAATAGGCAAGAAAAAGACATATAGCTTGATTGATCTTAAAAATGTTTAAGTTTATTTAAATGTGGGGATTGAACTCATGACCCCAAGATCAAGAGTCATATACTCTACCTGACTGAGCCAGGCAGGTGCCCCTGAGACATATAGCTTATAAGAAATAAAATGGTCCTCATTTGCAACAGTACAGCTGTTTCTGTTGAAAATTCCATGAAATCTACAAAACTAGAACTAATAACTGAGTTTAAGGTTAGCAAGATCACAGAATATGATAAGGTCAACACACAGAACCCAGTCATATTTCTATATATTAGAAATGTACAACTGGAAACTGAAATTTTTAGAAACGATAGACACCTCCTCCCAATGGAACACTTAGGTGTAAATCTAACAAAATACATACAGTATCTGAGTGCTGAAAACTACAAAACCCTCATCAAAGAAACCAGAGATGACTTAAATAAATGGAGACATAATATATTCATAGATGGGTGACATACAGTAAGGTTGTCACTTCTATAAAAATTGGAGTATTGATTTAACGCAAGTTAATCAAAATCCCAGCAGGAATTTTTGTAAATATAGACAAGCTGAGTCTAAAATTTATACAGAAATGCAAAGAAATTAGAACAATTGAAACAATTTTGAAAAATAATATAATTGGAGGACATACTACTTGATTTAAGGTTTAATATAAAGCAGCGGTAATCAAGAGAGTTTGGTATTGATGAAGTGACAGAGTTCAGAGTCACTGGAACACAATAGAGAGTCTAGAAATAGACCTGAATAGAAGTATGGCCAATTAATTTTTGACAAAGATGCTAAGACAGTTCAGTGTGGAAAGAATATTTTCAACAATGGTATTCACATGCCAAAAGAAAAAAGAAAAGAAAACCCACTTTCATAAACATATATAAGCGTTAACTCAAAATGGATCATTGTCCTAAATTTAAGAGCTAAAATTTACATTTAATTTTACAGTAGAAAAATAGGGGGAAAATAAGACCGAACATAAAGAAAACAAATGGCCAATAATCACATGAAAAGTTTCAATCATAGTAATAATGAAGAGACAGCAAGGATACCAAGTTTCTATTGGATTGTCAACACTGCAAAAAATGATAACATTTAGGATTGATGAGAGCAATTTGATACAAACTCTCAAGTATAATTTGACAGAATGTTACACATCTTAAAATCATACATACCTTCAAAATCAAGTTTTCACCATCCTCTGTAAAAAATGTTTAAATATGAAAATGTCTAGCATTTGTCAGATTGTGGGAAAACAGGTCTGCTCATTCATAGATGGTGGGAGTGATAGTATAAATTGATAGGAAATTTGCAAAACAATCTGATAGTACCTAGTAAAATCAAAAGGAAACCTGTATAAGGATGTTCACTGTGGCACTATAATTATTAAAAAAAAATTGGAAACAACTTAAGTGTCTATCAGTGAGTGAAAGGAATATTTGGTATATTAGTGAGATAGAATTCTGTAGTCTTTAAGAGGATCAGACTTTATAAATAAAAAGGGTTAGAAACAACAACATTAAAGAGAAAATACCTTGCATTTTTAGGACATATATGGGGATATATATAAACATGACATGCCTACTTCAGAGTAGGCAAAACTGCATCAAAATGTACATCACAATGGTAGAGACTTTTGACTCTACCTTCGCGAAGAAGTCTGTGAATCCTTTCAACACACACACACACACACTTTGAATAAAATGGTCAAAAACAATCATTTGAAGGCACTGGAAATAAGTAGACGACAAATAGCAAAGCATTCTTGAAAAATTGCTAGAGCTTTGGGTAAAGACTCTTCTTGGCCTTTCTGCCTGAGGCTGCTCCCACCCACCCACTGCACCCCTGCTCCCCCACCCCCACCCCTAGTCCATGAGAAGAGCAATTTTATCAGAATGGGGCTGAGAGAATCAGCAGCTTGGTGGTAGAGGCCTTGGACTCAGTTCAGAGCAAGGGACAAAACAGATTGATCATCAAAGCCTAAGTATTTGGTAGCCCAAAGTTGCTGTCCCGGTTTTTTAGGAATTAGAGCCCACTCAGAAATGTTAGCAGGAAAACCTGGAAATGAGAGAGCCAAGAAAAGGTCACATAAGCCCTGACTGAGCCCATTGGGAAATGACATATATAGGCAGGGAAGATGTGGAAAATAATGAGTGAAGGAGACTTGAAATGCAGCAGAGCTTTGAACGCACACTTCAATCTACATACAGATCAATTGATAGAGGATAGAAGACAAACACTGTAAAGGTTTTTAAGCACAACCTCTTTCTGAGTCAGTTACTTGAATCAACACTAAACTGGGCAGGCAGAGGGGTAATCCCAGGAATCCAGATCAAAATTTTAAAAAATAAGCATTAAAACACAAGCAAAGATTTTAAGTCTTTAGTCTGCCATGTAGGAGCTTAGAAGCTGCTATATGGCAGACCAACATCTGCCGCTCCATCCTAACAACAAGAAAAAGCTGAACAGACTGGAAAAAACCGCTCTTCTTAGATCTGGCAGAGAGGTGAGGTCACAGGGCGAACTGCTGCCCCTGAAACTGGAGAGACCGAAGAATCCAGAGAACCCCAATTTGCCTGAGCGGGTGCCTATCTCTACAGCAACCAGTACTGGGGTAGGAATACCTGACCTATAACTGATAAATTTCTGGAAGCTCAGTGTGGACAAGACGGAGAGTTAAAAATTCCAAGTACCTGGTCATAGGGGAGGTTTCCACACATTTGTGAAATTTACCTCCAGAAGCTTGGCCAGGTTCTCAAAATGAAAATGGAGAAAAGTGCCCCCTTGCTTCCAGCAGGGAGAGGGGGAAAGTAACCAATTAAAAACATGCCAGAGCTTGCTTCTCAAAAAGGCCTGTCCTCAAGACACTATTTCACCAGAGTCGAAAGTATTGGGGAGGGGGGGGTTCAGAGCTTAATGAGACTGGGGGAAGGAAATACCCAACTTCAGCCCCCTCCAGCCATCCTATCCTACCCAAAGGAAAAAGAGACTGAGAGGCACTTGTGAAGTTCACAGTTCAGAAGCAGAGGCTCACTAAAAGACTGAGAGCTAATCGTAGGACTATAGAATGCTTTCTCGCCACCCCTGAAACCCCACATCTTACCACCAATTACTAGAGGCCTATTTGGAACAGTTTGTTTTACCCAGCACAACATGTCCACCTACTAAGGACAATTATAAGTCATGGTAAACAAAAACAAAAAACCCCAAAACAAACAAAAAAGAAACAAACCTAGAAAGCACACAGTTTGAAGAGACACAGTAAGCATCAGAACCAGACTCAGATATAGTAGGGATATTTGAATGATCAGACTGGGAATTTAAAACAAGGATGTGATGTCCAAAGGCAGGAGATGAGCATCCCAGCTCAAGATGAGGGAGAGAGATTTCACCCTTCTACCTTTTTTTGTTTCTTTTTGAATTCTGTTTGAGCCCTCAATGGATGGAATGATAGCCACTCACACTGGTGAGGGCAAATTTTCTTTACTCAGTCTACGGATTCAGATGCTGATTTCTCTTGGAGACACCCTCACAGATGCACTCCAGAAATAATGTTGTGTCACCTATTTGAGCATCCCTTAGCATGGTCAAGTTGACACAAAATGAAACATGACAAGTCCACTCCTTATCAGCTTGATCCTTACAAGCATCTCCTCAAACATACTTAATTTCCAAATAGAGATATACTTGTGCCTAATATGGTATAACTACCCTGGGTACTACTGGAAATGTACTAGTTACCCTTTCCCAGAAGAGATAAAGTCCTTCAATGATGTTTACTCTTCTGATATTCCATAACTTGAAAACTATGATTAAGATGAACAGTACTTAAATAGTGACATAATATTACTATGTCTTCTGTTACATGAAAAAGGAATACAAGAAGGAAAATAAGATATTTGCTTAATATGAGCATATGTACACACAAGCATATTTATAACAAAATGACAAAATACTTATGACAGTTACAGTCCTCAGTTCTTTAAGAGGTCATCTGGTTGTAACTGCTGTAACTACCTTTTCGTACTACCTATTCTGTGTTCTCTTTGCCTTTAACAACCACCTCACCTGGTAATGGTTCTTCACTTTGGTGGGATGAGCGAAGCCTTCATTCCTGAAGTGTGTTCCTTGATCCAAAGCAATGCTGTGTGGAAAATACCATGATGGTGGGTGAGGCATTTGTGGGTTACAGATGGTAGTTTTGGTAGAAGCATTGCATACAGGGAAGGCAAAAGAGTAGATACCTCTTCTACTTAAGGACCATGAAGAAAATGGATCAGTGTAATCAGCTTGCTACCAGGTAGCTGGCTAATCACCCTGGGTAATGGTGCGGAATCAGGGTCTCAGTGTTGCTGTCTGCTGCTGGCTGATTGGGTACTCAGCCACGGCTTTGGCAAACAAAAGTCTTTGTTTTTGAGCTTGCTCCTGGTATCAAAATCTGTATTAGTCAGGGTTCTCCTGAGAAATATAACCAATAGGAGCGAAGGGAACACTGGTAAGTCTCAGAGTCCAAAGGCCCAAGAACCAGGAGCTTCAGCATTTGAAGGCAGGAGATGGGTTTCCAGCTGAAGAAGAAAATTCACCTTCCTTTGCCCCCCCCCCTTTTTTCCAACTTGGTGAGGACAGATCTTTACTCAGTACTGATTCAGTTGTTCATCTCTTCCAGAAACCCCTTCACAGATACACCCAGGAATTGTTTTGGCAGCTGCCTGTATGTGGGCAAGGACATATGGGAAATCTCTGTACCTGCCACTCAGTTTTTCTGTGAATGCAAAACCGCCTTAAAAAATAAAGTCTACTTTAAAGAAATCAAACATCTGAGCGAAGACATTAACATTCAGACACCATAGGAGGAGGTATACCATAGTTAAGTCTAGGCAACTCATTAAAACCAAACAAAACAAAAACTCACAAAAATATATCAGAATCTGTAGCTGCTACTATATAATGTCTAACATGTACAGTTTTCAACAAAAGAGAAGAATACAAAGAAAACAGCCCATGGCTTACACTCAGAAAAAGAATAGTCAATAGGTCTTGACTCTAAGTGGGCTACATGTTAGACTTAGCAAAGACTTAAGAGCAGCTATAAAATATCTTCAAAGGATTAAAGGAAACTGTCCAAAAAATTAAGAGAAAATACAATGAAAATAGGAAGTCTCAACAGAGAAATATGAACTATTTAGGAAAAAAACAACCAAATGGAAATTCTAGAGTTGCAATATATAGCAACTGAATGAAATTCATTAAATGATCTCAGCATCAGATTTGAGATGGCACAGGAAAGAATGAGACAGCTCAAAGGTACGGCACTAGAGATGATCTCCAAAGAGCAGAGAAAAAGGTATTGATTTAGAAAAATGAACAAAGCATAAGAGATCTGTTGGACAATGCCTGGTATATCAACAGACACGTAATAGGAGCCTCAGAAGGGCAGAATGAGCCAGCAAATTATCTAAAGAAATAATGACCCCCAACTTCCCAAGTTTGTTATCTACAGATCCAGAATTCTCAAAGCCAAGTAAGTTAAGCACAAAGAGAATCACAACTAGGCACATAGTCAAACTGCTGAATGACAAAAAGAAAATTTTGAAAGCAGCAGTGGAAAAACAGCTCTGTTCAGGGAAACAACGATATGATTAATGGCTGATTTTCCCTCAGAATAATGGAGGCTAGAAAGTAATGGAAAAATATTCAAAATATTGGAATAAAATTCAACTAAGAATTGTATATTCAGGAAAAACTGCCCTTTGAAAATGAAGGTGGGACTGACTGGCTGACTGACTCACTCTGGCTCACTCTGACTGGCTCAGTCGGAAGAGCAGGGGACTCTTGATCTTGGGGTTGTGAGTTCAAGCCCCACATGGGTGTAGAGATTGCTTAAATAAGACTTTAAAAAAAAGAAAAGAAAATGAAGACTTTAAATAAATAAGACTTTAAAAAAAAGAAAAGAAAATGAAGGTGAGATCGATATTTCCTGATAAACAAGATTTGTTGATAGCAGACTTGGCCTAAAATAACTTACTAAAGGAAGCCCTTACGCCAAAAGGAAATGGGAGCATGTGTTAACTCAGATCCACAGAAAGGAGCGAAGAGAATTGGAACTGATATGTGGATAATAGACTATATACACAACCACAAATATTTATCAACTTGTGAATGGTAAACAAAATGTGTATCTACTCAGCAGAAGGAGGAATGAAGTACTAATTCATGCAAGAACATAGATGAACCTCAAAAACAGCATGATGCATGAAAGAATCACAAAAGACTACATGTTGTATGAATCCAGTTATAGGAAATTTCCAGAAGAGACAAAAACAGAGGTAGAACAAAGATCAGTGTTTGCCAGACAGATGAGAGCAGGCATTGCTTGCAACCAGCCATGAAGAAACATTTTGGGGGTGATGGGTAGCTTTTAAAACTCGATTTTGATCATGATTATGTAACTATAAATTTACTAAAACAGCATCAGCCTGTGTACTTACAATGATTCAATGTGTGGTATGCCAATTATATCTTAATACAGTGGCAAAAAATGTTAACAGTGCCTGTTTCTGAGTAGTGTGCATGGAGATGATTGTCATTTTCTTTTTGCTTCTATTGCATTTTCTAGACTGGCTACATAAGCATCTATTATGTTTGGAATAAAAGAGAACATTAAAAGTAAATTTTTAAACAATAACAACTCTATTTAAAATACTTTTGAAACAAAAACACATACACCACCCCCTTAGCAGGAATCCGAGTAAACAATATTATCAGAGTTTAATTCAGCTAAAGATATAGTCTTTCATTGCCTTGGGAGTTTAATATGGTAGTTATTTGGGGTCTTAGGATAAGGCTATTCAGACATGGCTTTCTTTTCCTACAGAAAAATCCATACCTTTCATCAACAGAATAAAATTACATCAACTGATGCCATCAAATTATATCTCAGGCTTTTTGAGGGTCTTTATGAGACCTGGAATGAAAACAGGCAATGACTTTAAGTATGAAATGTCTAATTGAGCCAAAGCTGTATTACCTACTTGTAAAGGCTAGCAGCCTGCCTTCAATGTTCTCCTTTTTTTTTGCAGATGCTGTTGAGATATATTTTATAAAGAGTATCAATGCATATCAAGCAACATTGGGCCCAACGGATTATGAAACACTTACCACCATTGAAGAATTCTGCAAATGGCTTGTCCAGAATGGGGAAAAACAGGTAAATCTGAACAGGTAAATCAACAAGAGGCAGTGCAATCTTGAGCCAGGGCCTTAGATTTTATTTGTGTCTACTCCTTCATATGTAAAACAAATATAATAGTCATGCATGAATTAACTGTTGTTATTAAATGTAAGCTCAGAATGTTAATTCTTCACAGAAACACATGGGTCACATTCACAAGAGCCTGATCCTGGTGGGTCACATCAGTGTGGCATAGAAGGCCTCCTCCATAGAGTTAATGGACTAGAACTGGCATACTCCTTCAGAATTGCTAGGATAATCATAAAACTCTTCTTTAACTCCCCAGGAGGCTTATAGACTGCTAAAGGCTGCATTGAAGTCTCAGGTCATCAGCTATGGTGACTGTAGTGAAAAGGTGGCCGAAACTTTTTACAACATGGGCAGGATCTGCTTTGCCAAAGGACAGCTCAGAAAGGCAATTCAGCTGTTAAGGAAGGTGAATTCTGGCTGCCTTTTACATTTTCTCCCAGACCTGTAAGCACAATGTGAGGAGTGATGCATGTGGGGTGTGTGTGTGTGTGTGTGTGTGTGTGTGTGTATTTTCCCACCCCTCCCCTCCCTTCTGCTTCCCTTTGCCTCCCTCCCTTTCTTTCTTTCCTTCCTTCTTTTTTCCTTCCTTCTCTATTCCTTTTTTTTATTTTTTAAGTAAACTGAAAATTCACTTTCTTAGATATGCTAAGGGAGAACATGATACAGAAACTTTTGTTGTGCCCATGCCTGGACCAGGGTCTTTTATATTTATTTTATTTTATGTATTTGACAAATAAAGACACAGTGAGAGAAGGAATGCAAGAAGGGGGAGCAGGAGAGGGAGAAGCAGGCTCCCCACTGAGCAGGGAGCCCAACATGGGGCTCAATCCCAGGACCCTCAGATCATGACCTGAGCCAAAGGCAGCCGCTTAAAGACTGAGCCACCCAGACGCCCCTGATTTGGGTCTTTTAAAAAAATACGTTTTTCATGTCTTCACTTAATTTTTCTAGTACATGATTATAGTTACAATAATAGTTTTAATACATTTCTCTGCTGATTCTAACATCTGTATCAGTTTGGGGGTGATTTTGATAGATTTCTCTCACTATACTATCTCATGTGAATTACACTTTCCTGCTTCTTTACATGCCTTGCTATCTTTGTTTGGACGCCAGACATTGCATATTTGACCTTATTCGTGCTGGATATTTTTGTATTCCTGTAAGTATTTTTGAACTTTTTCTGGAAGTCAGTTAATTTATAGTTTGGTCCTTTTAGGTCTTGCTTTTTAAGATTCAGTAGATGAAACTAGAGCAGCGTTTAGTGAAGGGCTAATTATCCCCCATTCCTGAGGCAAGAGATTTCTGAGTATACCACCCAAAGGTCCGTGAAAAATGAGGCTTTCCAGATTGGCTGGTTGGAAAAAAGCACTGTACCGAGCCCTTTTCCCTCCAGCTCCTTCAGTTGATTGTTTCCCCAGCTTTGGCAGTTTTCTCACATAGATGTGCTCATCAGGACTCTGCTGAATACTTAAGGGGGACCCACGGCAGATATTCCTGGATCTTTTTCTATGCAGCTGTCTCTTCTCTTTTACTGTGCTCTGAAAGTCTCTTGGGACTCCCAGCTCCTTCTCCTCAGTTTGTGGAGTCTTCTGAGCCTTACTTTGTTCCTTTCCCTGCATCATGGCCTGGAAATGCTCTCAAAGCAATAATCTGGGGGCAGTCATTGGATTTATCTCACTTGTTGCCCTCTCTCAGGGACCACTGTTCTTCATTGGCTGATGTTCAGCATCTTGAAGATAGTTTCATATATTTTGTTTACTTTTTTTTTTTTTCTGTTTCAAGTGCAAGGGTAAATCTGATCCCTATTGTTCCGTCTTGATTGGAAAGAGAGGTCAGCAATAACATTTTAAGTGGAAGACTGCCTAAGAGTAAGGGGATATAGCATGACCATGCAATACAAATTTAGGGCCCTACACAGATTTCATTTATTCCATCTACTTGGTCATAGCTATTTGGAAAATCCTCATGGAAACCATACTGCAGCCATGTTTTGGCCCTGTCACTTTGGTGATCCATAGCCACATATGGCAGTGGGAGGTGCAATGAAGTAGAATGATACACAAAGAGCACAGGAGTGTGCACAGCATTCAATTTAGGCTCCTTTTCCTCCATGGTTGGGAACCAGGAGGAGAGTCTGTGCAGAAATTTATAATGTAAACTTGTGATATCTCAGTTCTACTAGTGCTCTCCTGAGTTTGGTTTATTATGAAGGTGCTTGCCATCTGATACTCTTTAACCTGCTATGTTTCCCAACTTACCTACAGTGTCTGATGATTCAAATCCTCTTATATGGAAGTGAGCACAGTAAAAGCAGAGACACAAGAGACCTCCTTACCCTATTGCAGAGGTGAGTTCTGGCTCTGGTCATCAACCAGGTCATCTGTGTGGATATGTGGGTAGCATGGCCCGATTCATTCAGTTGGGGGCGATCACCTTTGTTATTCTTGTTAGTAAGGCAGAATGCCAAGTTGTACTATGGATTTAGAGTCCTTTGGAGGTAACCTTTGGAGGTAACCAGTCCATTTCTAGTAGTGCCTCAGAAACCAGTGTTATGGGGGTCTGCTGCAATAATACTTGGTATTTATAATATCTCTTTCAACGCTGAGCATTGGAACCAAATCCTACAAGGTAGTGTCTCAGCTGACAACTTGTGACCGATCCAATATAGACATATATAAAGTAAATGAATACATTAAACTTGTTTTTTCTTGCTGAACATACAAAATCTAGGTCCTTCAGTATAAGGCAAGTTTTTTGGCAGGGGAGATTTAATTATCTCCAGAGTTAGTAATAAAAGAGTGTTTTGTGTAGACTTTCCCCCTTCTCTATCTTTGGTGTATCATTGCTTTTTGTTCATCTCAGAATGATGTTGACCTTGAACTATCCTTTTCAAAGAAGGAAGATGGTTAAAATTTGTTGGGTGTAAGCACTATAACTGAGCTAGGTCATAGTCATGAAGTACTTAATCCTCACAAATCCCTAGTATGACAGCTCTCATCTGACAGGAGGGAGCCCAATGTTCTGCAAAGGAACTTGCCTGCATTCACTTAGTCTTAGAGGTTTGGGCCTATGCAAGTGTGGCTCTAAAGGCCATGTGCTTTTCTCCTAGTGCCCTGTAATAAGGAGGGGCATTGTTACTGAGTGAGAGTCAGGACCCTGACTATAGTTCACTGGAGGTGGCTCACAATGAATACATTTCTCACCAGGCTGGATGGGTGAAGGACAAGATGAGCAGAGAGAACACAGTCAGCCCATCCTATCCCCACCCATGAGTCAGAGCCACACTTCAACTAGGCCCAACAGAAGATGGTATCCTGCTCTATTAGTATCCAGAAGAAGGTTCTCTAGCCTCTCTCATAATGCCCATGTGAGGATGGTGTATGGGGAACTTTGCCCCCTACCTGCTAGTGGGTATGAAAGCATATTTTCCTGGTCAAGAACCATAATTATATATATATATAACCATATAGTTATACATATATATATAGAGAGAGAGAGAAAGAGAAAGAGTGTGTGTGTTATATGTATATATATAGTTCATTTCAGAAATGACCTTTCAGAAAATAATTAGTTACATATAGTTATATAAATATTTAAATATATAAAGTTCAGAAATGAACTTTCAGAAGTTCATATATGTGTGTGTGTGTAGTATAATTTTTTTTTTAGGAGGGGGAAGGGGCAGAGAGAGAGAGAAAGAATCCCAAGCAGGCTCTGCACCCAGGATAGAGCCTGACTTGGGGCTTGATGTCACAACCCTGAGATCATGACCTGAGATGAAATCAAGAGTCAGATGCTTAAGACTGAGCCACCCAGGTGCCCCCATAACAAAATAATAGGTGTAACATAGCACTCTTTCCAATTCCCTGGCATTATAAAATATATATATATAGTTTCTAACCCTCAAACAATCCTATTAGGTAGGTTGTTTTTTTTTTAAGATTTCATTTATTTGTTAGAGAGAGAGCAGGAGCGAGCACAGGCAGACAGAGTGGCAGGCAGAGGCAGAGGGAGAAGCAGGCTCCCTGCCAAGCAAGGAGCCCAATGTGGGACTCGATCCCAGGACGCTGGGATCATGACCTGAGCCAAAGGCAGCTGCTTAACCAAATGAGCCACCCAGGTGTCCCTAGGTAGGTTTTTTTTATCTTCCATGTTCAGGTGATAGAAACAGAGTCAGAAAGTTTGAGTATCTTGTTTAAATCACCTAGCTGGTAAGTGTATTAAGATTTGAACGCACATCTATCATAGTTCAAAAATGCACTTCTTTTTACTACAGAATAGGGATTCTGACTTTGATGGATTTGAGAATACATATGGAGACACCTGGTTAGCAGGTAAATCTCCAGAGGTGCATTTTACATATGGAGAAACTGAGGTCTGGTATTTGCCCAGGAAGAGACGGAGCTGGGATTTTGAAACTCTAACACTGGAATGTGCTCTTTGTAGGCAATGTAGCTTACCGTCTGAAGGCAGACTGTTTAGATTTAAAACTCATGCTCCAACCTCAGCTGTCTGACCTGGGTGAAGTTATTCAGCCTTTCTCAGCCTCTATTTATTTATTAAGAAAATAATAGCACTTTGCTCAAAAGGTGGCTTTTTTGAGAATAAGGTTATACATAATACAACATACTTAGATCAAATCCAGGCAGGTCTTAAATGCTCAGTGGATGTTGGAATAATGATGATGATGATGATAATCTTTCTGAGATGCTGGAGGTAAAAGGTCTGAATGTTTGAGAAGCTTTTGTATATCATGCAACTATTGTTTTATTTTACAAGTAATGAGTAAGGAGTATGTATTAGTGGATTCATCCCTATCAGCTTAACCTGCCTCTGCCGCTTACTAAGTATGTGGCCTGGGTGGAATCACTTAACCTCCTTGAACCTTGGTTTCTCCATCATTAAAATACAGATAATCGTATACCACATCCGGTTGTTGTGAATTTTTGATAAAATAATGTATAGGACTTGCATAGGATGGTGCCTGGCAGAGTACGTGCTCAGTCAGTGTCTGCAAAACAGCCTTCCCCCCACCCCTTCTCCCTCAAAACTGGAGCTAAAGTTCTACTCAGCTTGTATTTAACAAGAGAAACTTCGAAGTAGCTGGAGTGAATCTACTTACTTCCTCAGTAACCTAAGATCTTCCTTCCAGTATCTCACTGTTCCTTGTTTCTCGTCTGTGGTTTGAAAAAAACCAGAGAAGTAGAAATTAGGAGGGGTTGGTCTAACCTAATTCAGACCCCAGGTAGTATGAATTTGTTTAGGTACATGGAGACTGATCCTCTCTGTAGATGACAGTGAGACCAGGACCTGCCAAGAAAATCCATAAAAGAGGAAAAGTTTTTTGAAGGATCCTGCTGTAGGAGAAGTTGAGTCAGTAGAGATTTTTCTTCCACAGAAACAAACCCATATCTCATTCCTCAACAGCTGAGCAAAGCCATAGGAGTAGCTGCCAAAGCCCAGATGTCAAAAAAAATCCAGTACCAAAATTGTTCTCTTTGCTCGAGCATCTTGCTGGAATAATCAATCCCAGATGTCCTGGAACTCTGCTCGTTCTCCGATGTACTCTTATGCTTTCTACCCCACCTCCTCCGGAAACCCCATGACAACATTCACTGAACGTTTATTGCCAGGAGCCCAAATTCTTGGCTTTTAAAGCCTCTGCAAAGAAGTGAAAGCAGACATGGCCTCTTGAAGTAGGAGTTAATTCTAAGGTTAGATGATAGTTGCAAGCCTCAAGTAAGATTTTAGTGTCTTAAAAAGGCAAAGAACATCTCAGATTTGGGAGTAAACTTTTACCTAAATCACAAATATACTTCAGTTTTAATTATTTACACATCAAGCTCCTTCTAAGCACTAAAAATACTGATGTGTTTCAGATAAAGTCCTTTCAGAAAAAGAGACACACGTGACTAGATGACTAGTCTGTAGTAAAATGTTAATAGAAATGTAAATAGAGGATAAGTAATAAATTGGGAGAGCAGAAATATGGGTGGAAACTGTGTGTACACTGGGAGAAGGCTGCTGGGTCTTCAAAGAATAGCAAAATATCAGCAGATAGCAGAGAAGCCAGAGGAGGGCATTTAGGTAGCATGAACAAAAGCAGTGGCATGGAGATATCTGATATTTCTGAGGAAACACAAGTGACTGAGAATGGTTGCAGTTTAAGGTACATGAGTAAGAACATGCTGAGATGAGTTTGGAAAGATAAATTAGGGTCAGATTATGTGATGTTTTCTGTGCCATGCTAAGGAGTTTAGAACTTATTTAGTAGTAAGTCGGAAGGATTTAAGCAAGATATGACATCATCAATTATTGGCTCTACAACATTAACTCTAACAGCAATGGAAGAAGAGATGGGACCTAGGGAGATTTTAGAAGTAGGGAGATCAGTTAGGAGGCAGATACAACAGTTCAAGGGGGAGGTACTGGGAACCTTAATAATCCAAAGCCATAGTAGGAGGAAGTTGGGGAGGAAGGATTGAGAAGCAATTTATGATGTGTTCTAACAAGACCTTAGCACCAATTAGATATGATGTGTAATGGAGGCAGGAGTCACAGGAGGCTTTGAAGTTTCTAGTGTGGACTACTGGATGAATGGCAATGCTAACTAAATGAGATAGCGTTGACAAGTGGAGATCATCTGGAGGATGTCTGGAGGGTCTGAGGAAGATGATGATTTCAATTCTGGATATGTTAAGTTCGAGGCTCCCATAGTGCATCCACTTGGCAATGTCTGGTAGGCTGAATGGTCCAGGAGTTCAAGAAGATAGATTCTGAAGTGAAGGGAATGGATAAGAAACCCATGGAATATGTATATGTGAAATGAAAGGGCTTGGGAGAGAACACTTACACTTATTTTAGCGATAATATATGCATTGTTATTTGGAATCAAAACGGCTCAAATTTGAGCTTTCTCCTTTGCAGTGAGACTTCCTGTATCTTCCTTTCTTCATCTGAAAAAAAAAAAAACTGTGAAGGGGCGCCTGGCTGGCTCAGTTGGTAGAACCTATGACTCTTGATTTGGGGGTTGTGAGTTTGAGTCGCATATTGGATATGGAGTTTACTTAAAAAAATTAAAAAAATAATCTTAAAAATGTGAATAATAAGAGCCCTTTATTTAAAGTGCTTTACTTAATGTTTGGCACATAGTAAGCTTCTGTGAAATGTTAATTATTGTCATGACTAGTATTATTTTGGAGTCATGCAGAAGGAAGGCCTTCTGTCTTCTTTGTAGATTTTACTTTTAAGATTTTGTTTATTTATTTATTTATTTAGAGCTTGGGGGAAAGTGGGGACAAGCAGAGAGAGAGGGACTAGCAGACTCCATGCTGAGCAGTGAGTTCAATGCAGGGCTTCCTCTCATGAACCTGAGATCATGACTTGAGCTGAAATCAAGAGTCAGAGGCTTAACCGGCTGAGCCACCCAGGTGCCCCTAGATTTTTTCAGTGATAACGAAACAGTAGAAGAAATTCAAATGTCCACCAGTAGGAACACCAGTACATGTTTATGGTCAACATAATGAGGTCCATGTTTATGATCATATAATATGGTCATTCAAAAACATGAAGTAGAGCTTTGAAGAGTTGTAGAAAAATATTGCAGATATATTATTGGGGTAAAAACATGAAAATACATATTAATGAGTATTGTATGTAGTATCACCCATAAATATATATAAATATATAGTTAGTAAAGGTAACAGTAATTATCTCTGAAGATAGGATTATGGGGGACTTTCAACTTCTATATTATATATTTGTGTTATTTGACTTTTTTAAAAAAGATTTTATTTATTTATTTGACAGACAGAGATCACAAGTAGGCAGAAAGGCAGGCAGAGAGAGAGGAAGGGAAGCAGGCTCCCCGCCGAGCAGAGAGCCCAATGCGGGGCTCGATCCCAGGACTCTGAGATCATGACTTGAGCTGAAGGCAGAGACATTAACCCACTGAGCCACCCAGGTGCTCCTATTAGACTTTTTTTTTTTTTTAACAACAAATATGTATTATACTTGTGATAAAAAAGATAAATTTGGGGGGGCGCATGGGTAGCTCAGTGAGTTAAGCCTCTGCCTTTGGCTCAGGTCATGATTTCAGGGTCCTGGGATCAAGCCCCGCATCAGGCTCTCTGCTCAGCGGGGAGCCTGTTTCCCCCTCTTTCTCTGCCTGCCTCTCTGCCTACTTGTGATCTCTCTCTGCCAAATAAATAAATAAAATCTTTTTTAAAAAAGATAAATTTTTATTTTTTAGAGATTTTATTTATTTATTTGAGAGAGAGTGAGCACAAGCAGGGCAGAGGGAGAGGGAAAAGCAGGCTTCTGCTGACCAGGGAGCCCAATGCGGGACTCAATCCCAGGACCTGGGATCATGACCTGTAATGAAGGCAGATACCCAACCAACTGAGCCACCCAGGTGTCCCTAAGAAAGATGAATTTTTAAAGTGTATGGCATGTGTGTCAAATATTAAGAAACAATATAACGTAGTGTTGGGAGAACGGACTACAGCCAGATGCGTGGGTCATAATCCCAGCTCTGTTATTATTAGTTGTCAGACTCTGGACATGTCACTTCACTTCTCAGTTTCCTTATCTATGAAAATCTATCAAATGTGACTAAGTAAATTAATGTAAGTAAAGCTGCTCAGAAGGAAGCCTGACAGAGTATGTGCTGGTTAGAGGTGATGACAAAGATGCCGATGATGCTACGAGAGCGAAGACTAATAAGCAGCTGTTATGCCGGCAGATGGAGAACCACTAGTGTGATTAGAGCAAGCTATACTGGTAGAGCAGATTTTTGAGATTACTCCAGTAATCCAGTACCTGATTAAATATCTCCCCAAATCAGGAACTCCTCATTACCTGTCAAAATGTCCCTTTCCAATCCTGGACAGTTCTAATTGTTACAAGAATATAATAGCCAAGGTCATGGACTTTAGAATTAGACGGACCTGTCTTGGAATCCAGGCTCTGCCATTCTGAGTGTCATTCTATGTGTCATTAGGCAAGTTATCCTAAGCCTCAGTTTCCTCCAGTGAGGACTAGAACAGTTATCTATAATATGGAAACGTAATGAAGAACAAATGAGATTTTTACATAACACACTTAGCACAGTATCTGGCTCATGGTTAATAAATACTAGCTCGATAAATAAATAGTCAGTAAATACTAGCCACTTTTACAACTCTAGCTTGTCATCCACACATACTGGGAGGATGAGACTATGGTCATCAATTTCATTTTTGTTATTTTTAAATGTTTCGAGGACAGCCACATGGCAAAAAGCTACTTCAGTATTACTTTTGAAGGGTCTTAAGATGTAGAAGCCAGCAGAAGCCGCAGGGAGGGCCATCCTTTTGTCTTCACAAGAGGGGAAAGAAGGAATGCCCACTGATCGATTAGTGGTCTGCTGTCCTCTTGGCCATGTGACCAGAACAGAACAGTCTCTTTTGGGCTAGGGGCTGGGGAGGGAAAGCCAAGGAAAGTAGGATTTGGGGAGATTATCTCCAGAGAGAAGTGCAGCAAGGCAGGGAATAGCTCATGTGTTGTGTCGGTCAGACCAGCCTTGGGCAAGCCTTTCATCATGAACTTTATGCTCCATTGGCTGGTTTCCTGGCCGCTGCATTCCTACTGTTTTCCTATCATTTATCAGTAAATATTCCAACACTGCCTCTACAAAATTAGGGGGCAAATATTTGGGCAAACCTTGGTGTATGAATGGGCGGGAGGCAAATCTGCTCTTGCATCCTGGTGCCAAGGGTGTCCAAATCAGGATGCTGGGAAGAGCTGGAGGCACTGGGGCCGATGGGGAAGTGAGCCCTTAGCTCCTCACCTCAGGGCCTCCCTGAAGAGGGACAGAGGCTGCTCAGTGACAAAGAGCTAGTTCAGGATATCTTGTCTGTAGCAAAGCAGGGCAAGAATTCTACAGTCTACAGCCTTCTGCCATGTCCACAAAAATGGATTGATAGGAGGATATAGTGTAGAATAGAGCAAGGAGATCAAATATTTTTCATCTCACGGGCCCACTCTCTCAGTCCTAGAATGATGCTTGAGGTTCCAGACCAAAAGGCTGGGTTTGGTGGAGCTGATTTACCAGTATTGTCACAGTGTATAGGCAGGGGGATGGCTGCCCCACTGTCACACCTTTGCTATTTGGGCATAACGACAAGAGCAGGATACCCTGAGTGAGGGGCACCTCATGTGTGAGGCCCAACTTGGCTGTGAAAGAGCCACGTGATCTTTGGTCCCCTGAACATCCTGAGTCTCTTTCCTCCTCTTTATTCATTCCTTCAACAAACACCTCGCGAGCACCTACTAAGTGTGAGGTGCGGTTGACATGTGGGCACTAATAACGATCAATAAAGCACGGTCATTGCTCTTGAGACAATAATCAAGTGGGAGGGGCAACCATGAGAAATAATGACAATATGAGTGAGCCCTGTGGTAGAAATCTCAGTGCAGTGAGCATGGAAAGGAAAGACAATCTAGGAAAGCTGGAAAAAGACTTCACTGAGAGGGTTACATCTGAGTTGTTTCTTGAAGGGCGAGTAACAGTTCATCCAGGTGGAGAAGAGAAACCATTCCAGGGAGAAGGAACTGTATATGCAAAGGCCCTGAGGTGTGACAGAGGACGGTGTATGGAAGCAGTGGTAAGTTCTTTGTGGCTGCGGTACAAGGTAGTATTCCCTGGAGGTCTCACAGGGGCTGTTGATTGTAAGGGATGAGGCAGGCAGTGGCTTTGAGGGGGAGGGAGAAAGGCTCTGGGGCAGATCCGTTTAGGAAAAAACACTACGGTAAACAAAGTGACACACATTCATTTCCTGAACTTCTTAAAACTTTTAATATACTAAGCTTCCCTACTGGCATGTTGAGAACAAATTAACTTTAAACAAACAAACAAACACTGTATTCATACCTACCTGAATTCTTTTTGAAATGGTCAGTGACTTAAATTTTGGCAAATAAAACACAGTCTCTAGAACTAAAGTAGAGAAACTAAGATTTGGTTTTGTTATTATTTATTTATTTATTTTTAAAGATTTTATCTATTTATTTGACAGACAGAGATCACAAGTAGGCAGGGAGGCAGGCGGGGGGGGGGGGAGCAGGCTCCATGCTGAGCAGAGAGCCCGATGCAGGGCTTGATCCCCAGAGCCTGAGATCATGACCTGAGCCGAAGGCAAAGGCTTTAACCCACTGAGCCACCCAGACGCCTATAAGATTTGGTTTTATTTTAAAGCAAGGGTACATGTAGCACATGCTTGAACTGAGGGTACAAGAATGCTTTTGTAGTTTGGTTAAGAATTTGGGCCCCACTTCAGGACATAATAAAGTCTGTGAACACGACTACCTCACCAAAGAACTATTTTATCTGATGACAGAAACATGACTTCAATACGTCCCTATGAACTAATTTTCCTTTATGATTCATGGTGGTTGAGAGCTGGGTCTGGAGACAGACAAGCCTGGGTTCAGACCCCAGAACCACCACTTTCTAGCTGCAGGTAACCCTGGTGTCCTCATCCACAGAGTGAAGATGAGAATAGGGCCTGTTTCTTAGTGTTGCAGCGAAAATAAAACATATGCAAAGTGGTCAGCAGGGTGGCCCACCCTTCAGTGTTCATGTAATAACAGCTATTTTTACTTTTACTGAAGCCCAGGCTTTAAGTTTATTACCTTCCAGTTATACCATTGGTGCATGGTGCGAAACGAGAAGGTTAATAACTGTTGTTGGTGAAAAGCTACCACCAAACTGGAGTGGGAAACATTTTGCCGGTTAACATCTCGAAAATGAGCTGGAGCTTATGAGCCCTTGGAAACAGACAGTCTGACACGATTACTTAAACCCAAAGAAGATAATGTATATACTGTGGATGGAAGTCTGTGTCCTTTCAGTGACCTGGAGATTTCAGGCAGGGAGAATCCTGCCACCTTGTGGCGGGAGGGGAGCAGGCCCAGGCCAACTTCTAGTTCCTATCACCAGCAGAGGTCCCTCAGATTTTGGCGCGCCTCTGAGTTTATGAGACCCTGGGCCATTGACTTAATTTGCTCCTAGTTCTTCTTCAAAATTGAAATCACATTATCTCGTGGTTTGCTGAGAAGGAAGTTAAAGTGCCAGATAGGTTTCTGTATTTTATGCAGTCAGTAGTAGAACTTGCATATAAGAAAAGCCTCATAAAATTTTGCATCTCATGTTTCTGTGGAACAAATACTTTTTTCAGGCAAATAGGGGTTATGAAAACCACACTTTGCAGGCTTGAGGTCTAAACAGGAGATGGCTGAAGAACACTTAATAGAAACCAGGTTTCTGGACCAGATTTCTTTTGGACCAGATTATTTCTAACTCCAGCCCGACTTCTTCAGTATTAGGAAATCAGAGTGTGGGAATCTTAATGGCTGGAAATGGGGAAGAAAGATCCTCTTTGTAGCACTTAACAGGGCTTCTGGGCTCTAAGATCTGTGTGTTCATGGGAAGAGACCACCTGAAAATTATGAACGATATAAAAGACCCTAAATTCTACAAATTTTTCAGCTGTGATTAAAAGCAATCCAGATATCTAAGATATCCTTGGCTGCTATCTGAACTGAAGGAAGAGCTCCCTGCTCTTTAGGGAGAAAACCAAGACTCTAGAATCATTTTAGGGGCCTATTAGAAGAGTCAGCTTTTTAGGGGGATGGGCACATGGTGAAATCGTCTGTTGCCTCAGACTCAGTCCAGCTTAATAAAGTTGTGATCTAGCTTAATAAAGCTAGTGATCTGGAGTTTAATAAAGCAGTGATCACTAGCTTAATAATGCAGTGATCTGGAGCTGGAAGAGATGGCAAGAACAAAGAAAATGCACTAATGGTTTCTTCCTTTCCTTTAGGTCTTCTGTTATCATTAAGAGAAAAACCTCTATACTAAGATAGCCAACAATAAAGCCAACCTGTTGATAACAAAAATTCTGGACCACAAGATATATTTATCAACACTGATAACAATGGCAGATCAAAGGTGGAACTAAGGACTGTAAAGAAAAAAAAAAAGGTCTACTGAGCAGCAGCATTACAGGTAAAATACCCAGGGGCCGTTAGAACGCATGATCCTGATTGATAACTTGGAGCGGGGAGGAAGGGGTCAGAAATCTTTTTTAGACCGACGCTTTTAGTTTCTTAGTGATTGGGATTCCAGTGCCCTTCTTACTTCCCTCTTATAGCTCAAATTTCATTCTTTTCAGTTCTGGCTTTTAAAGAAGATTCTGCAATATCTAAGTTGCTTATTGGTGGATATTTTAATATACTGTTTGGAAGTAGTTTTAGTCATAAAACTGTTTCAGTCATAAACCTGTTTTAGTCATAAAACCTGTTTCAGGTCACTAAAACTGCCTTGTGAAGAAACATTTGATCTTCTGGAAACATTTGCCCTGGTCTCATGCCATGTGAAGGGTCAGAGGGGGCTTTTTGATTCTTATTATAAATGAAGAAACTAGGGATAAGAGAGACTGATTTGTTCAAGGTCAGCCTGGTGATTATAAAGCTGACTTCCTGAATCATAGATGATTACACCTTCCATCCCACTCTGCTGCCCTCAACCCCAAACTGGATTAAAGAGGCTTGTTTTATGGAAGGAATGTTCAAGGTGCTTAAAAAAAATCCTTACCCCCTGAACAAATGTGTATCTAGGAAAAGAAATCGGCAATCTCAGATTTTATTCTTTACTGTCTTCTTCACCTACTCAGGGAGAAAAATCAGATTCCTGTGAGTTTACGATATAAGAAACTTATTTTCTCTTTTCATCGATTCTCAGTTATGTTGGAAGATTTAATGGAGCTCAGAGACTGTCTTTGGGGATCCAAGTATCTTCTAACAACATCTTTACTTCACTCAGTTCTTATAAGAACATTTTGGTTCTTCATTCAGAAAAAAATTTTTTTTTAAATTTCAGTCCTTTGTTCAGTCTGTAAAACCTAATGATCAACCAGAACCCGAGCAAGGGATAGTGGTGAGTAGTGTGCTGCGGCCTAAGCACATGTATAGCAATTGATCCAATGGCTTGTCTATAGACTGGTAGTCTCCCTTCTGCAGCTGCATCCTCCCTTAGCTGATCCCCAGAGAACTTTCTGTTTGGCACTCAGGACTAAGGTCTCAGATTGCAGCCCTGGCTGGAGGTGGCTATCACTCACTGGCCTTTACTGCAGTGCTTGTGAACTGGTCATCCAGTCTGTCCTTGCTAATTTTAGTCCTGTCTGGAGACGGGCCTACTGTTCTGACCCAGAATATTCTCGACTAAAGTCGCCTTTGAAGAGTTGCTTCCATTTTTACATATCTAGATGAAAATGGGTTCACAACAATGACTGTGATAAAAAAACAAAAGTACCAGACAGAAGTGGCCATTTGGACTCCATTTTGCATGACTCTAAAATTTTTAAAATTAATATTTTGGGAGACCCCCAACATCTTAAGATCTCGACTGACAAACCTGTGTCAATAAAATATTAGCATGAAGTGTGACACTGCAAAATAAAATGTTATGGTGCCATCCTGTTATTGCATTTGAAATTAGTTTTAAATACTTAAGTATTTCCAGTGTTTATTGTCAGTGTAAAGTTGTCAGTACTCCATTTTGTGAGATTTTGATGTTAAATTGTTTAATGAAATGGTGGTGATAATGAATGGTAGCTATAGTTTTAATGTACAACTTTTAGATTCTTTTTAAATTAGGTAACAGGCACTGAAATTTTTGAGGTGGTTGGGGGTTAGCTATTTCCCTACAATCTCTGCAACAAATTAGAAAAGGGAAAAAAAAATCCCAGATCAAACTGCCCCACATACAGATTTTAATAAGCATTTATCAACAAGCATACATGCAACCTATTCCTTGAGGTCAGTAAAGCCCCACTTCTCTGTTTTGGTAGCTCACCCACCGGTTTCCACGAAAGGCCCACGTAAGGCAAACTTGCCATATTCCAGAGGTGAGACTGTCCTAATCCAGTCAGCGACAAGCAACCAGAAGTCTTTGGAAAAGACGGCAGGAAGCAAGACCCTTTACGGGTCAAGCCTTAGGCACGTACAGGCTACACGCCTCACTAGATTCTTATGTGCTTCCCATGCAAGCATGGGGAACTACTCTGAGGGAATTTAATCGTTCCACACATCCTGGATATCTCTAGTTTTGCCAATGAGAGCCACTACTATTATCTTTTACATTGATCAATAAGCTATTAATTTCAAAAGTAATACCAACTTGAAACATTTACTAATTATCAAAATCTCAGGTAGGGACTGTGCACAAGCACGTGGAACAGCTGCCTATGGCATCTCTGAGCAGGACACTAGCTGTCACTGCTAGAGACGGAAATGCACGTGAGAGCTGCCTGCATGGAACCCGACCTGTGTGTGCAAGTGCTACCCATGAGAGAATTAGAAGAAAGAATATACCATTTCCCCAGTTTTTCCGGACCCAGTAGATTGGGTTTCACGTGGGGAGAGGGGGAAGTCAGTGTGAGGACATGATGGAAGGGAAGAAGGGAGTAGATTCCCCAGCCTAAACTGTTACAAATGCCACATGCTGCCCTCTCAGCAACTGTAACGAATTCTTACCAGCACTACCTGATACACTACAGAAACTCTGTGGCTTCTTATAAAAGTGATTGTGTTACAAGATCTATTTTTATTAGAAAAGTAGAATTTTAAAACTCCTTTTATTTTTATTTTGAATCATTTCATCAACTCCGGGTGGATGCACCCAGGAAAAACCAGGGAAAAACATTAAACATGGAGAAAAAGAAACTACCCATTCCTGTAGTAAGCACAATTTAATAAGAAAATGAGATAAACTTCAAAAAGGCAAAACTAAAGGTCTTAAAAATAAGATTTTATTTTTCTGTGTGTGAACACATGAAATGAATTTGCCATCACCAACGCGTCCTGGTCGGGCTGCAAATGCACTCCCCCTAGCGGACCATCATAGGAATTTGAACAAAGTTAAACTAGTAAATTCCTAGGTCAGAGGGAACGCACGAAATAGGAAATTGTTAGATTAGTACTTTTCTGTTAGGGTGAGAAAAAATCACATTCATTAACTTATGAATTCTAAAGAGCTAAAGATATATGCGGCTAAAATGATGGTCTTCAATGTGCAAAAAGTCAATCTTTCCCTATTAAGCCAATATATATTTTAAATCCTTCACAGGTCTAACTTTTTTTTTTAAAGGATTTTTATTTATTATTTATTTGACAGACAGAGATCACAAGTAGGCAGAGCAGCAGGCAGAGGGAGAGGGGGAAGCAGGCTCCCTGCTGAGCAGAGAGCCCAATGCGGGGCTCGATCCCAGGACCCCGGGATCATAACCTGAGCCGAAGGCAGAGACTTTAACCCACTGAGCCACTCAGGCGCCCCCAGGTCTAACTTTTAAAATACACTGGATCAAAATCAATTCAGAGCTAAATAACTGAAATGACAGTGACTAATAAGATGCCAAAAGAGAATCTGAAATGGAGGTTGTTTCATCTAACAAGTATTTGTTGAATATGTTACATACAAGGCCTGTTGTAGGTATAGGACATACCAGTGAACAAAACCCAAAAATAACTGCCCTATTTTAAAGGAAAATTACAGTCCTTAAAATTGACTGATTAAATATTTCATAACCAGGTTTTTATATTTGTCCTGTTCTTGATGTTTATCTAAAAAAATGTGTGCACAACATTTAGTAGATTCATCCATTTTCTTCTTGAACATATACCATACTTTATAAAACTCCAACCCTTTTTGCACCTGCCGGCATCCTGAGATGACTTGGGGGGGGCTCAGAAATTATCAGGGAGTCACTCTAGGCTCGAAACCCAGAACTGTCCATGTGCCGCAGAGCAGAGCCCACAACTGTTCTGGGGGAGCGTTTTCCTGAAGTGCTTTGCTGAACTACTCTCCAAACCAATCTCCTCTTATGCCATGTGGCCTATTTTAAGGTAGGGCATTCCAAATATACCCCTTTGATGAATTTGATGAATATTATTCAATGGTTCTTACCATCAATAGCAGGGGATGGGGATCAAAGGTCACAAGGATTGGCATTAGTGGGTATGGGCCAGGGAAGCTAAATGAATCCTGCAATGGGGTGAATTTTTTCCCCATGAAGAACTGTCCCACCCACAAAGGCCAACAGCACCTGCCCAACACTGAGCTGTATCACAGGGTACAGGACCTTTATTTATGTAGTTTTTTTCTCCTAGAAAATACGCCAGATAATTTTAATATTTCATTTTATTAAATATCTACATGCCATAAAAATTGACAGAAAACTACCCAAGATAGTGCAAAATCACTTATTAACTGGTTTTCTCCGTGTTGGTTTGGATGAGAAACTCTTATAAGCAAGTAGAAGATAACCAAGAAGTACTTACTACAGTACTTACTGCACTGAACAGTTGCAGAGAACAAGAAGAAATCCTATAACTCTGAAGACTGTTTTATATCTTTTTCATTGATTTCTTGGAAATGTATACTTTAAAACTAAATCATATAATTACTCAGACTTGTCTGGCAAAGCCTAAACTTCAGAACACTTGGGAAGAAATCACATGTAAAAGTAATCACTTCAGTGCAATGAAATGCTATTAAAACAAACAAAAAAAAGCATCCTTCAAAACAGTGGTTCTCAAACATTAGCATGCATCAGAATTTCCTGCGGGAAAGTTTTCTTAGGCTACAGATTGCTGCCCCCCCTCCAGAGTTTCTGACAAGTTTCCAGGTAATGCTGAATGCTGTTGATCTAGGTGCCACACCTTGAGAACCACGTTTAAGATATATTCTTTGGAATTCAAACTAATAAGCAATGCCCATACGCTGATGCTTTTTCTAATAGTAAATAAATAAAAGAACATTTCCGGTATGAATTCATCGAACTTTAAATTTTTAGATTCTTGAAATGTCTCACTTAAATAGATTATTCATTTTGGCTCATGATGAGGAGTTCAAAAGACAAAACCCCAGGACAGTCCAGTAGTGGGTAATCTATGATTACATGGAAACATTTACTTAAAAAGTATACAGCAACTCTTAAGAGTACATGAACCTCATTCCCATCTCTTCCATGCTTCTTCAGAAAACCCAGTGTCCTGGAGATGCTATACCCAGAATGAGAAAGTGACCTATCACGAATGTTCGGGTGGAGGTTACAGGGAAGGCCATACTTAAGACTCTGACTCCGGAACTTCCTCATCAGGGCAGCAGTAATATTCCACAAAACATATCTGTCCATCTTCATTTCTAATCATATACTGTAATGAGAGGAATCCTCGGTTATCTGTTCGAATAGATACCTTACAAGATAGGACTAAGGCCTTTGTAGAAGGTTTCAGTAAAGAAATCTTGTATCTGTAGAGGAGTAAATAAAAAGTAGTTGTTATTTGGACACACTTGAAGCAATGCTCATAAATCCAAGTAAAGGACAAAAATTAGCCAAAAGCTACCAAGTAACAAACCTAAGGATAAAATCAAATACTTATCCAATTTGCTAATATCTTTTGTTCATAAAATTTTATCCACGGTCACAACACCAAATCCCCAAGTAAACCCAGTACCCTACTATTTATATCTTTAGGATGTTATACCTTCAGCAACAGATTGAAAGTTTTACATTTATTTAATAGATATGTGATATTCAACCTCACCTTCATCACCAATATATTAAGAACTGACCTGTTGACCTGGGTTTGGTTACAATGAAATGATTCCATCAAATCAGAATCTTTGGGATAATCAAGGTGGGAGCTTCCTGCATTCCCAAAAGTAGATAACCTATGGTTAAAAAAAAAAAAAAGAGCAATTCATTTATTCATTGGTCCAACAATAAGCCCTATTAGGATTTCAGTAAAGAAGACACTTCCTTAAGAAGCTCATTCTGGTGAATGAAAGAGATATGTAAACAAATGCTCACAATACACTACCAATTATAGTAATAAAGATTCCTGCAGGATGCTGTGGGAATTCAGAAGATCTAGCAACTAATAAACAGCTTTGGAAGAAATCACCAAAGGAATCCAGGGGTGTTTGCCTCAATTTCATTAGCTTAATTCTATTCTTTACACTCATGTTTCCTCACCGTAAGTCAGAAATATGTAAAAGGAGAGAGAGAGTTTGAGGAGTGATGGCAGACCCTGACCGGAATCATCAGCAAGCCTGGGGTCCTGTTTGCCGTCTTCACCACCACACCCCAGAATTCTGGCTCTTCTGTATCTTACACTGCTCTTTAGGCTGTTGCATGCTTTTCCTTGCTTGGCAGGATCAGCAGTTGTGTTTAGCAATTTGTTAATGTTTATGTTTGTTTAATTTGCAAGAATTTTTCGATCATCATTTGTTATGGGGTTAACACATTGGTAAGTACTGTGTGAGCACAGTGACAGAAGACCTAGGTTTTGGTCTTCCTCAGGTTCCATCTTTTCTCTCCTCTAACTATTCTCTGAGCCATCTCGTCCATAGCCAGCCTGGATGATGCTCTCACATATCAACTGCCATTCTTTTTTTTTTTTTTTTTT
>ML111426.1:0-16805 GCA_003697995.1 Taxidea taxus jeffersonii | reverse complement strand
GGCAGGCAGAGGCAGAGGGAGAAGCAGGCCCCCTGCTGAGCAAGGAGCCCGATGTGGGACTCGATCCCAGGACACTGGGATCATGACCTGAGCCGAAGGCAGCCGCTTAACCAACTGAGCCACCCAGGCGTCCCTCAACTGCCATTCTTGACTGACGTCCTGAACTCTGTATGTCCAACTACTCCCTAGGGTCTGAGACACCTCAAATTTAACAAATCCAGGAAAAAAAAAGTCAACTCTTAGTTCCCCACCACCAAATCATTTCCCATATGGGAGATGAAAGATACCAAGATCTATCTAGTTACCTATGCGGAGAGATATCCCTTAGGTGGGCATCTCTGAAATATACTGTGTAAGTGCCCAGAATTTTAATTCCTATCAGTGCTTAAGTAGAATTTCCATTTTGGTTAATATTTTAACCAGTCTTGAGCCAAATTTTTAACTGCTGCATGTCATGATAAGGGCCTGCTGTTTTTCTAGAGTACATGTAAAAAGAACATACTTCTCATTCCTTATGTATTTTTAGCTCCTTTACTCTTTAATATTCTGATGTAATTCAAAAGAGAACTATTTAAATCTTCTTTCCAAATTGATTCTAATCCTGAAAATCTCATAATTTGTTGATTCAAAACATCAGGAGCAGCTTGAGAGTTTCTGACATTGTACTTCTGCTGAAAATTGCCCTCCTTTAGGAAGCTGGTAGCGATCAATCCACCCCTCAGTACTTAGCTCCTGTTATCTAAGTATCTCTGTGTATTATTTTGGTACTTAGTGGCACACAATTCCGTTCCTTCTCTGCTGTTTCACGTATATTCTCTTCACCTTGATTTTAAACCGTTCCTTTCCAAAGTGCTTAAAATATGCACACAGCAGGTGACTAATAGTGAATGAACCATGTATAGAAAACACTGGCTTCCTTTTGCATCCTATACTAACTTGAAAGGGAAGAAAAAGAGATACCACATGATACAAACACCTTTGCCAAAAGTTTAAGCCCAAATTTTACTCGTGATGTCACTTAATCTATAAGCAGTAAGCGGTAAGTAGTACAATGAAAAGACCACTAGTTTATGAAGTAGGAGACAGGGCTATTCACCTACAAACCAACACTAACTATAAAGCTGAGTTGCTCTTCCTGGGCTGTAGGTTTCCTGATCTATAAAAGTATGAAGTAAGAGTAAAAGCTCTCTAAAGATTTGAAAATTCTAAGAACCTGGAAAATAAAAGTTCTGCATCCTAAGCAAATGTGTAAGCAGGGAGACAGAGTAGACTACAGTATTAATTTTAATTGTCCCATGTTCAAGTACCTGAAATAAGGCTTGTCAGGAGACATGGTGATCTGTAGCACCTCACTTGTCATATCCAATTCAGAAAATGCTTCACGGAGCCCCTCTGACTGCAGAATAATCTTATTGATAACATTGGTGCTGCAGAAATCAAAATCCAGAGTCTCCTCGGGCTCCTGAGTATTGATTTTACAGACTGTCACCACTCCTCCTTCTTCCAGAAATAGCATCAAAGGGTAACCATAACCTTGGTAACACATCCGAAGTGCAGTTAAAGTCCCTGCAATGGAAATAAATCATAATGGTTTATAATGCAGGTTCCACTTCTCCTTAAATGATACATAAAACTCCTGAAGATTATTTTACTCTGCCCAATTTCTAGCACATATGTATGCATCTCTTTCTAAAAAGGGATCATATTTTCCCTGAGACAGTTATGTGCAGACAATTCAAACAATAACTAATAAAACTGGCAAAGAAAACAAAACATAATTCTTTGGAATCATTTTCCAGCTTGCCAAAACATCTCAGAAATAGCTTACTGATTTTATATATATACAATTTCCAGGATGGAGATTCTACATGGACCAATACTGCAAGTAACAGAATAACTGCAGAACAAGCTATGCTCTTTCTCAAAGGTGCAAGGTGTGCAACAATGGACTACTTTTGATATTGTTGGTATGATAATATCAGCGTATTCACTGTGATAAGGATCCTTCCAACCTTTCCTATTGGGAGATATTATGTACATTTCCTCAAACGAGGAGAAAAAGAGAGGGTGGTTACTGGTGGTGTGGGTTTTAACACTACAAACCACTAGAGAGGAGGAGGAATAGGACTAGACATTCTAGCTCCTTTTCTCCTACTGAATGGAGAGCCACCATGGGGAATGAGGGAAAGCAGATGCTTTTATGAAAAACCAGCTAGGGAATGCTGCATTTGGAAAATGTATAATAACGGAATTTTCAGTACAAAATTAAGATATATTTTCTAAAGAACCACACTGAGCTTTCCCAAGCTAATCTCTAGATTCCTGTGAAATAAAATCATTCTTTGGGGGATTCCTTGTAGTTTTATATCCATAGCAACTGAATTCACTATTCCTAAAAAAATGAAACATATATTTTAAAATTAAATATTTCAGGAAACAGACAATTTATAAATAGGATTGAAGTAATAAAAGCAAGCCCATTTTGAACATAGTAAATTAGGGGTGAGGAGAATTGGTTTCTCTTTTTCTTGGCCACTAAACTGTAATCCTGAACAGGTTAGGGAAAAAAAAAAGCATTTAATACATATTTTGCAATGTTAAAGTTAACACATATTCAAAGTCTTCTCTTGGTCAGTTCAAATTTAAAACCCCCAAACTTTGTAAATTAAAAAAAGATTACTATAAATACTTTTGCAAATACGAAAAGAACTATAGTTTCTACTATACTTTCTATTAATGT
Organism: Taxidea taxus jeffersonii; assembly: GCA_003697995.1. NCBI lineage: Eukaryota > Metazoa > Chordata > Mammalia > Carnivora > Mustelidae > Taxidea > Taxidea taxus. Next base: position 14,065 of record ML111426.1, on the reverse strand, counting down.
GAAAAGTTAGAATCCATGATTGTGACCAGTGAGAAATGAATTTGTAATTTCCAAGATATGTTTCTTACTTCTAATAACCTTTCCTGTATTTTTCTGAGCATTTGCTTTTGTGTCATTATGATAATAAAATAGTTCACCTGGCATAGGACTTGATCCAAAAATTGATAAACAGTCTAAAAGGACAGTTAAATTTATTCGAAAAGTAACAGATTCTTCCTGAACTATAAACTCTTGAAATATTCCAGCCTGTGAAAAAAAGTAAACATGAAAATGCATATATATTAATGAAAACTCACAGACAAGGTTCTAGATTTCACTTTATTTGTTTTAAAAATAATATTGTGCTAACCCCATGAAAATAATTTGATTACCAATCAAAACATCTTAAGCTTTTTCAACTATTACCATTAGAATGCTACTAATCAGTAGTTAAAGGTGAAACTGACTTCAGTACCATGCAAAACTTTATGAAAGGTCTTTCACCTAGCTTCTTGATCTAAACTATTCCCCACAGGACTTTCCCTTATCTCATCTTTTGCCTGTCAACAGTGCTAAAGTCATTTGGAAAATAGCCAAACAATTTGATAATGCATGAGTGATACTAGTTTTCAATTTCTTTTGAGGACAGGAACCATGTCTTATCTATCCCTCTATACCTGAGGTTACACTGCGCACTTTGGTGTTCAAAAAAATTGTTGGATTAGGGGTGCCTGGGTGGCTCAGTCAATAGCGGCTGCCTTCAGCTCAGGTCATGATTCCAGGGTCCTGGGATTGAACCCCCCCATGGCATCTGTCTCCCAGCTTAGCAGGGAGCCTGCTTTTCCCTCTCCCATTGCCTGTCACTCTCCTGCTTGTGTGCTCTCTCTATATATATTAAAAAAGTAAATAAAATCTTTTTAAAAAGTTGATTAAATCTGAAATCCTATCTTAACCATACATATACTGCTTTGTAAGGACACATTATAACCAATAAAATGGAAATACTGGTCGGGAGCATATACTGGAAACAAATGTTTGGGTTCTCATCCCAACTCAGCCACTTGCCAACTGTGGAACTGTTGGCAAATCACTTAAATGATGCCTATTTCCATACCTGAATGAAAGCATTTGCTTGCACACACTTTGCATTTTCCACTGTAACCTTGATTCCATTTTTAGTAGCGAAACACGTAGCATGCTCTCGGAAATGAATAGCCTTCAAGATAGTGGAGAGATTCCTAACGTTGTCAAGGCTGGCCACTAAGCTGTAGTCATTCTCATCTTGGATCTGTGGGGTTAGGAGGGGCATCGTCCACTGCACATTGGTCCCAAGGGATGCTCCCGGAGCCAACACTTGCTGCAGAGGAACACAAACACCTGATGAGATTCGACAATAAAGCTCCGGTCATTGCCGGCAAGGCCCGCGATGTCAACCCTCGCTGAGGCGAGTGGAAGAAGCCTGGGCATCGGACTCCGCCGGACAGGGGTGGCACCCCACTTCTGCCACTTCAACTCTCTGTAACTTTGGGGGAAAATTACTCTTCACTCCAAGCTACGATTTCCTCACCTTTAGTAAGGGGCCAGTAACAGAAAAAGTTGTGAACAATGAGAACAGGCAACTAACGAGGTAGTTCTACTGGGGGGCAATCCCCTCAAACTTGGATTACCCCTCCCCGCAGAGTCGAGTTTGAGCTGCCTGGCACCTCCAACCTTCCCCTAATAGAACAGGCGGCGGAGGGCGGGCCCCCATTCTTCCGGACATCCTGGAGTCCCAAACAACCCCGTTCCCCAACCCGTCAAGAGACGGCATCTATTTCCTGACCCTGGGATCCGGGCACGGAAACCTTACTTTTCCGGCGGGATCCGGACACCCGAGAGCCCTTCGCAGCCAGGTCACGGAAGAAGCCCGCCGCGCCTCTCAGGTAGCTAGGGAGAAAATGCAGCGGATCCCGCCACTCTTTTCAGACCAGACAGCCACCTCGGCCACCGTCACCATAGAGATAGAGGCGGCCTAGAGAGCCGCGCATGCGCCACCAGAAACCGGAAAAAGGTACCATCGAGCCGGGGTACTGCAGAGCCAAGCGCTCTCTACCATAGAGATCGGAAAGGGGAGCGAGCGGCAGAGCCGGAAGGAAAGCCGAGACTGAGGTCGGCAGGCAAGATGGCGTCGACCAAGAGGAAGCGGCGTGGAGGCTTGGCGGTTCAGGCGAAAAAACCAAAAAGGAATGAAAAAGATGCCAAGCAGCCAGCTAAGCCACGCGACATGGCAGAAGAGGCGGAAGAAGAAGAGAGAGACCGTATCCCAGGCCCCGTTTGCAAGGTAGAGCTTAAATCCAGATTACACCTGCGGCTCTACACGCCTTCCCTGGGGCTACCTCCCTGATGAGAGCTTTGGTAATTTCGGAGTAGCCTATTATCGGAGCTCGGTCTCAGCTCTTGTCCCGGTCAGACTGGCCACCGCGCTTATAGCTAGCTCTCATGCACGTGGCCGTCTTCGGGAGGCAGCGGCAGAGGAAGCGGGCTGGCTTCGGAACGGTTCACAGGAAAGCAACCTTTGGGGTATTCAGTCCCAGTGTTGTGTTTGCTAATTACTCCATTTTCCCCATTTGGGGTGGTATTACTTTTCCTTAAAGTTATTTCTCGCTATTGAGTATATATCTTCCAATGGCTACTAGTCCCCCTGTTCCGCCATAGTCAGCTTCTGTCAGTGTGGGATCCTGAAGCTTGTTAGGAGGCCCTTTTTAAAAAGTTGCTGCCCTTGGGATAATGGCTTTGACTTGTCTGATCAGGTTTTTAACTCTTAAGGGATGGTGAAAGCTAGACGAGGTAGAATGAGCTTTTCTTGTATTCAGACTTTCTATATATATGTCAGGTACTGTCCGAAGTTAGATTTCCTCTGGCTTTGGGATTCTAAAGTAGAATAGGACTTTCTTTCTGAAGTGTTTGGAGTTTAGAAGAAAACTTAAGAATGCATGTAAGTTCATGGTTTGTATTCAAAAGAAGGTGAACACAAGTTGTTGGGCCTAAATTCCATTCCGTAAGCTAGATCCAGTACTTTGGAGACAAAGGTGGTCTTTGATTTATTTCTGTTTTGATTCTATTGCTACTTTCCTGGCCCTTAGCATAGTACTCTAGCAGGTAGTAGGTGATAAATGACCATCTTTGGTGGAAAGCATTAGGAAAGGAGTTAGCTCTGAGGGATGAAAGATGAGTTTAAATTCTAGCCCTACTGATAGTTAATGTCCATATTTTGAGCTCTTTTGTCATCTGCAAATTAAGAGGGAGAAAATGTGCTTTACTTTTTGTAAAGAATAAGCTGGACTTCTAGAGGATTTTCAGTAAATGTTAATGCTCCCACTCTTCTCTTAACCTGGAAGGAAATGCGATAGTATTTATGACCCAAGTCATAGTATGAGAAATTCTCTGGAAATATAGAAGATAGAAATTAACTTTTATCCTCGGACAGTCGAGTAAGGGATCATGAAGGATTTATCCCTTGAGTGGATTTCAAAGTAGGGGCACACTTTCAATATTCAGTATTCAAAAATGAGAGGGAACAGTATGAGAGCAAAGAAGAAAAAGTGATCAAAGGCATTGATGTGGAGGAAAAAATGCTGAAAATCTAAAAGAGCCAGATTAGCTAAAAGGTAGGGTTGATTTAGGGCAATAGTGAGGTAGAAATAGAAATATATTTTAGAATCCGGTGTTAAAGCTATGTCATATTGGAGTTTGTTTAGAAAATCCTGGTAGGTTAAGGATGTGATTGAAACAGTGCATTAAAAAGACTGAGCTGGTGCTAGTCCGCCAGACCTATTGGAGAAACTCCTGTTTTATTCATTTTAGGAGATTTAAGATAATAATCTGAATTCGGGCACTGTGAATAGGAAGGCATGAAGAATTGTTTTGAAAGAGAAATTGACAGCATTTAGTAGTGCTTATGATATAGGAGAAATGGGCAAATAGATAATTCAAAGCCTGGGGGATGAAAATGATGGTTGCATCATTAGAAAAACAGGAAACTTACTATATTTAAGGTTTAGTATTCTAGAATTGAATTTGAGGTATTAAGCCAAATACTTAGATTATTAGGAGTGGAGAGAGTTCCTTACTTTTCTATAGATTTGACAACTGAAGTTATGGAATGATTATGAGAACTCTGTCCTGAGAGACCTGAAACCAAAAGAGGACTAGGAAAGAGTCTTTCAAGTCAGGAGGAGGAATTGGAGAGGTGGAAGAAGAAGAACCAAAAATGAAGAAAGTCAAGGAAAGTATTTCTGGGAGGGAGCCGTGGTCAGTGAATACCACTGAGAGATTGTCAGGATTGTTTAGCCTGTTACCTGGAAACTTTTAATGAATATTATCGTGTTTCTACTTACCTTATATACAAAGAATTAACTTCTCCATTGGCTGTGTTATTTTATCAGAACCATGGGCTAATTTAGCTTGTTTTTTAGATAGGGGATCTAAATTTTGAATATTAAGATAAAATGGGGACTTTTCAAGTTTCCTTTTTTCCATCATCCCATGTTGCCATGATGCTTTACCATTTCTATCCTATCCTATATGACAGATGTGTTGTGTTTTCTGTCATATAGAATAGAAATGGCAAAGCATCTCAATAAGGGTTTTATGCTGTTCTTGCCTTTATGTCTTTATTGATTTGCTTGCTTGTTGACTATCTTCCCACATAAGAACAGTGCCTGACTTTTGGTAGGAACCTAGTAAATATTAAATTAATATTAAAGTTTTCTTGTGAAAGGAATACTGGCTGAGGAGTTTGTTCTGGGTTCAGGCATGGAAGGATTCTATGTATAGTGAAACATCTCAGTTCTCTGAATTACACACATGGGAGAGAGGCAGAATTAAGGATGTAGTCTTGATACATTAGAGGGTGATGGAATATTTAAGAACTAGATACTTCTAAAACTATCTTTAAAAAAAACAAACGGTATGAGTGTGAGATTTAAAAATCTTAACATTTTCTTTTTCTTTAGGGCAAGTGGAAAAATAAGGAACGGATTCTTATCTTCTCTTCTAGAGGAATAAATTTCAGAACAAGACATTTAATGCAAGACTTGAGAATGTTGATGCCTCATTCTAAAGCAGGTGCCTTTATATCATAAACTTTTAAAGTTCTTATCTATAAACTTGTTTCTATATTCTCACTTTTAGTCATTGTTTAACCTTGTCACTTGTTCAGCCTTACCAGGTAAAGAACTCTTTTGCCTCAGAACAGTGACAGGATTTTCCCAATTAATATTTTGTTAGAAATACTTTACAAAATTCACTAAACATTTCTTGGATATCCAACTGTTATCAAAACATTTCTTGAAGGTCTAGGAATGCCTTAATTATAATGTTCTCAGAGGTCATGAGCTGGTTGTTCTTCTAAATAATTGAGGACTTCGTGTATCTGCTTTTTTTTTTTTTAGGTTGGCTCCATGCCCAGCGTGGAGTCCAGTGCAAGGTTTGAACTCAAAGCCCAAGATCAAAACCTGAGCTGAGATTGAGAGTCAGATGCTTAACCACTGAGCCACCCAGGCACCCCACTATCTGGCATTAAAAACAAAACAAACAGAAAAACCTGTTCGTATTAAAAAGTTAATGGGCTGGAGTGGGATTTCAAGCACCTTTAATTTGGGGGCTCATCCTACGTCTAAATGCCAAGATATTCTCTTTAGCAATCGTGTATCTTGCAGGCAAGTGAAGTTTCAAGTTTAGAACTGTGGCAGTACTATCACACAGCTGTTTTTGTGTCTGTGTTGGGAGGAGTTTTTGGCTTTCATTCTAGGTTATAGCTTTGTTCCTTAGACCACTGTTTCTCAAAATGGGGTCTGCTGTTATATCTTTTTATCTCTGAAACTCAGAAGAGATTTAATTTATATTGTTGGGGTTTTTTTCCTGTGATAATCTGAAACAGTTTTTTCAATCCATTTCCTTCGGTTCAAATTTAGTTTCTTCAGTGAGTGTTCCTTAAACTGCAATCCTAGAACATAGTTCAGTTTGTGAGAATGTTTCCATATTTGAAAGGGACCTACAGAATATGTAAAGTTGATGAGGAACACTGCTCAGATCATAGTTTATGATTCTCGAGAACTATTTTCTAGTTGTTTTTATAAAAAATGAGCAAGATTTTAAGGAGGTCATGTGTTCTTAGGTCTAATAATTTTGAAAATTAACAAAATCTCATAAACTGAAGATAGTGAAAACACTTAAAATACTTTTTTAGAAAGCATGTGTGATTTGTTTGAAGCAGCTTTGAAATTTTTTATTTACTTTTTTCTTTTTATAGATACAAAAATGGATCGTAAAGACAAGTTATTTGTCATTAATGAGGTAATTTTTAGATAATAATTCAAGTAAAATATTCTAGGAACACTAGGAATAAAATATTTTGGAACACTAAAGATAGTTCATTTAAACAATAAGTCAATTACTCAGTGACTTTTAAATTGTTTTGTAAAAGATAACTCAAATTTTTCCTGACTCCAATAATCTGCCTTATAAATTTTTATATACTCTCTATATCTTATAGTTTGAATACTCACAGTTTATATATTGTCTGTATCTCACTGTCTGAATCTCACAGTGATTCAAAAGATATTATTTCTTGATCATTCTTATATTTGTCTTATCTCAACAACCATTGAAATTTCCAGAAGACAAGGATTATATCTTTTTTTCTCATATACAATACACTGCTAAATTTATAATGGGTACTTGTTAAAAAACTATCAACATGTACAAAATAAATTAAAAGTTCATTAAATATTTTTAAAACTACACATTTTAGAAAGTATTTTGTCAGTATTAAAGGTGATACACTTGTTAATTGCTCTTAAGATACTACAAATTAGTAATACTAAACTTATATTTTAAAGCCAACTTTTAAAAATTTAGAGGAATTGTGTTTTAAGATCGTTTTCTTTCATGATTAGAAAGGCTTCTTTTATTCATTTAGCATGGATTTTTGAACTTCTGTTATAAATGGCCTTATTCTACTGCTGTGGAAACTGTTTAACAGAATAATGCCCCCTTTCATCCAGTGGGGCTTACATACTAATGGGGGATTCAGTCCATGAACAAGTATAATTTTGAGTGAAAATAGGTGAAAAAAAGTTACGAGTTTCCAGCAGTTGAAGCTTGACTAGAAAACAACCAACTTAGTGTTGTTGTTTGTTCTAAGACCAATAAGAAACAAAAACATTGGACCTAAGAGTTTTTAAAGCTATTAGGTTTAAAGTCTCAACTCATCATCATAGTTGATGAGTACTATATTAGGTAGTTTATGAATGTTATAGTAGTATAAGCCTTCAGGATGTTGAAGTTTAATTCAACTTGAAATGCGTTTTCTATACTTCTGCCTTTCACCAGTCCCTTAGTGATTGAAATGATAGGACAGATTAGGAAGAAAAATCTTAAATTTCTTGAGCTTAAAATCAAAATGCTAAAGAGTTAAAAATAAAAATAATCATTATAATGGATGTAGTAGGCTCTTGAAGGACTGTATTTTCCTAAGATTGATAAGGCTAATTGTAGTGTGCCTTACCCCTCGGGTGTCTTTTTTTGCTCTTTGTGGATTGTATGTGGGAGTACAGTTGAAGATAGAGGCTCCCAGTAAGCAGAAGAGAGACCAGAGTATCTAGTGTACTTGAGAATACCTAAGGGTAACTTTAAATGTTTCTTTTTGTGAATTTACCTAGATATAGAACTTTGTAGCTTATTAACCTGCTTAAGTATTTTTGGAGGAATCTAGAAATTAACTGCTTTAGTTCTCATTTTTACTATCTACTTCATTTTTTCATACTTTTCTCTATTTAGGTTTGTGAAATGAAAAACTGCAATAAATGTATCTATTTTGAAGCTAAGAAAAAACAGGATCTCTATATGTGGTAAGATAATGTGTTAAGTAAGATTTAGGTGGAACTGTTCTTATAAATGGATTTACTCTTTAAATCTCTTAGGGTATAGACTCCTTTCAGTCTTTTATGTAAAAAGACGGGGCCAGGGGATGAAGCAAATTCATTTGATTTCACAAAAGTTGAAACCTTTAAAGAAAGTTAAATATGTGGATGTTACAAACCTGGTATGGTGTCTTCTAAACTGAGGTAGTAAGAATTTATTACATTCTAAATTCTAATTAGTTGAAAAATTTCATATTTTTCAGGCTTTCAAATTCACCTCACGGGCCATCTGCTAAATTCCTTGTTCAAAACAGTAAGTTGACTCAGTTTAAGATTTTTCTATGACAAAATTGAAAATGCTCTTTTGGGATAATTGTGCTAAAGTTATAACTATTTTTATTGGTATGTTTTTTTCTAGTCCATACCCTAGCTGAACTAAAGATGACAGGAAACTGTTTGAAAGGTTCTCGGCCCCTTTTGTCTTTTGACCCTGTAAGTTTCTCATTAGTGTATGAGTTCTAATTTTCTTACTCTTTTTTAGTGAATATGGTTTGTAATTCAATTTATCAAAAACCCACAATTTTAAACAAAACACTGCTGTTGTCAAATAATATGTTCACTTTATTTTTATAGGCTTTTGATGAATCACCACATTATGCTTTGTTAAAAGAACTCTTAATTCAGGTAAATATCTTTTCTAGAAAGTATTTTCAGTAATATAAATGCATGTCTCCTTTGGACTTTTTGTTAATTTAGCTATCTAAAACATACATGATATGCGCTAGAATAAGACATTAATTTTCTTTTTTTTTTTTAACTAGATCTTTAGTACACCACGATATCATCCCAAAAGCCAACCATTTGTGGACCATGTATTTACTTTTACCATTTTGGATAATAGGATATGGTTTCGGAACTTTCAGGTGAGCTTTAATTGATTTTTAATTATACTTTGAAATGAAGTGGGTATATAGCATTTGTAGAAGATGTAAATATTAAGTCCTTTTGTTTTAAATAGTTTTTTGCCCCCACAGACTTGTAGCAGTTAACTGCTGTCTCATACTTTTCCTGCTTCTCTACTTACTTTTTTCCATGGCTACCAGTTGGTTTTGGAGTAAGGGTTTGCTAACAAGCAACTATATATTTAGTAAGATATAAGTTTCTCTCTAAAAAGGTTGGAATCTGTAGGTGGAGGTTGTTAAGACTTAGAAGAACGTGATCTTTGTGGAATGCATTCAATGAGAACTGTGAGATAAGTCATACAGTGACTCATTTAGGAGGAGAGGTGATTCTGGAAATCTTGAAGCAGGAGTTTGGCAGGATAAGAAGTCAGAAAGGTAGAGAAGTGTGCTCGCTTCGGCAACACATACACTAAAAAAAAGAAAAGGTGGAGAGGTGGAAGGAACAGCTTGTGAAGTAATCTGGGCTCTTTCCTGCATGTGTTATGTTGGATACCCTGCAGTGTGACTTAAACATAGCCCCTTAGCCTCTGAGGGCAGACATACCTGAACCAACAGTGTTATTTGTGGTTCAGAAGTTGCCTCTTAATTCCGCAATCAGGAGCCATTCAAAAGTAAATTTGGCCATATATCCTTTTATATACCCTTTAATCTAATTTGAATTAGACGTATAAATACAATTTAGGAATTGGCTTAAATTTTAAAAGGGTTCTCCATAGGGTGCTTTAATACATTTGTTACAGTGGTAGCAGTTTTAAAAACTCACTTAACCACGGTTTTTCAAGAATAGGTGTGCTGTGAGAAGCAAGATAAGGACCAAGTTGAAATTACTAAATTTTGAGAGAACACCCTGGAAAAAAGTTAATATTTTCTTGTGACAACTATCTGTAACTAGTAATATATTTCAGAAAATACTGAGAATTTGGCACTTGCCAAGTTTCACTTCCCCCTTAATTTAATTGGTCCTAACTTCTTTTAGGCATATTTGTAATAAGGTTATAGCCAGTGTAACTTTGAAGAATAGTATAACCAAACTAAAATGAAATGTTTCCTTTTTATTAAAGATAATAGAAGAAGATGCTGCTCTTGTAGAAATAGGACCTCGCTTTGTCTTAAATCTCATAAAGATTTTCCAGGGAAGTTTTGGAGGACCAACTTTATATGAAAATCCTCACTACCAGTCACCAAACATGGTAAGCTAATTTTGTTGATCAGTGGTCCCTTGATGCCTAGAACTCGCTGGCCAGAATGATTCTGTCAAGTGATTTTTGATAACTGTGAAACTAAATTTTTTTTTCCTGCGTACTGTCTTGCAAATTACTACTTTTTTTTAAATGACAAGAGTGAGGGGAAAATAGGGCTCATAAGTGAATGTCCATATGTAGTATGTTTTTATTTTGAAAGCATCTGATATTTTGTTGTCTTTAGCATCGGCGTATTGTAAGAACCATCACAGCTGCAAAATACAAAGAGAAACAACAAGTGAAGGATGCACAGAAAATGAAAAAGAAAGAACCAAAGACTATTCTTCCACATGATCCCACTGCAGATGTTTTTGTTACACCGGCCGAGGAAAAGCCGATAGAAATACAGTGGGTAAAGCCAGAGCCAAAAGTCGATTTGAAAGCAAGAAAGAAAAGGATTTACAAAAGGCAAAGAAAAATGAGACAGAAGATGAACAGTGGGAATGCAAAATGAATCAGTGGATAACTAACTTTTCAGTAATTCTACATTTATTTTGTATTCAATGTGTAAATACTTTTTGTTATCCAGGACTACCTTATATCTTATTAGTGTGGCAGTTTAGACAAAGAGAAATCAAATTAAAATTTGTGGCTTCAGTGGTGTGTATGTCTTTCTAAATGTCACCAAAACTCATCAGTTCATTTTCTGTTTTTCCTTTCAAAGCTTGTTTGGTATTACTAAAAATTCAGCACACTTCAAGTTTAGGCTTGTTTTCTTGGATTAAAATTTTGGTTTTAGCAAAGCTGAAAATTCAAACAGATTTATTGGGTCATTATTATTTGTAAAACAATGAATTAGGTACTTCGTTTCGGATGATAAAGTACAGATAGATTGGTAGAAAAAGCATCTTACTGAGGTTGGAGTCCCCGAGTCCCAATGAATGAGGCCTTGGAAAAGCCAATCCTTGATCTTGATTTCTCACCTCAAGAAAGTACAATAGGATGCCTGGGTGGCTCAGTTGGTGAAGGGTCGGCCTTCAGCTCAGTTCGTGATCCCAGAGTCCTGCTGTGGAGTCCTGCATCATTGGGCTCCCTGCCCAGCAGGGAGTCTGCTTCTCTCTGCAGTGCCCCCTAGAGTGGGTGTGAGCTCTGTTTCACAAAAATAAATAAAATCATAAAAAAATAAAATCTTAAAAAAAATTTTACAATAAGTTTTAGGTTCTGAGAATCAAATGAGTCAATACATGTTTGGAAGTATTTGTAGATTACAAATTTAATTTAGAAGCACTAGGTATAAATGATACTTTAATAGTAAAAGGAAGAAAAGTGGAACAGTAGTTGCAGGGCACTGGAATATTTGAGTTGCTCCCCTGATGAAAGAACTGAGGTGAAGAGCACAGGGCTTACCCTCCTAGAGGTCAATAGGAGGGAAAGACAAGATTCTGGGTGCTAGTGGCTGTGGATAGGTAGGTGGCTACTGAAGAGACTGAGAGATGTGCACATATGTACAAAACAGGATTGGATCATGTGTGTGGTGTTCTGTGACCTACTTATTTTTATATCCTATTAATCACTTCCCCATGTCTTTATTATACAACATAACTAATAATTGCATAGTATTCTCTGCTATACTATACAATCTGTCCCTTATTATGGGATATTACAGTATTTCAGGTATGGATGCTTACTGCAAACATTTCTTCACATAAATTATTTTGTACCAACCACCTTGTGGTTTCCTATAAGTGGAACTCAAGTCAAAAGATGTCCCCCTAAATACTTCACCAGAGGTCAATGTTCATTTATTTACTTGTACCCTTGACAACAGTTGAAATAACTTGTCTATTTGGTAGGTTAAAAAAAGAATACCCTTTTTTGGGTAGGTATTGGTTTTTCTTTTGTGATTAATCTTGTTTTTGTGTGGTAGTTATCTTTTACCAATTTGTAAGAACTCTTCCATGGCAGGGTTACTCTAGGCATCTTTCCTAGTTCCTCACTTGTATTTTAATTTTATTTTGAATCTGTAGGCAGAACAATCAGTTTTCCATTGTATTTCATTTTTTCTTAATTTTCTTCTAAGAAAGGTCTTGAATGTAAAATTAGGCCACTTTATTTTGAAATAGTCTAAATTAGGTTACTTATCTTGAAATCTGTACTAAGCAGGTAAGTCAGTTCAGAGGTTCACTTTAAGTAGTTGTGCATAGCTAGTGAAGGCCAATTTTGGTTAAGTGCAGGGGGAGAAAAAGCTTATTTATTTAAGCAATTGAATATAGCCTGAGATGAAAAGAAGCTGTATTCAGGATTTGTATTTAAAGACCCACACCCCAAGAAGTTAATTATAGGTTATAAAATAAACTGGCTCAACAAGTTGTTTGAATGAAGACCCAAACTTTTAAGATTTTCTGAGGTGTGTGTTGTAGAGTTTCAGTGGCATTTCTTTTAACAATTTTGATGATCAGTTTCTACATATTTTCCTGTCCCAAATTACTTCCCTTTCAAGATCATTTGTATGTGTACCTCATTTGAATGAGAATTCCTTTCTTTTCAATTCATGCTTATTGAGAAGTCAACTTGTTCAATAAAGATAATCCTTTAAACTGAAATTTATATCCAGTGTAATTGTCTTTATGTTTAACTGTTACAGGCAGAAACAATTTCCTCTTCTCTCAGGAGGAAAAATGCAAGTGATTCGGGTTGTAAGCAAAACCAGATGTAGTTGGAGGAAGAAAAATTCTATTCTTTGTCACTTTTTAATCCCCCTACCCCCAGTCCCATTCTCAAATGGGGACAGTTTCCATTTTCACCTGTATTCAAACTTCACAGTCCCTATCCATTGCCAATTTACAAACTAAGATGCTGTATAGTATCTTTCTTCTTTGAAAAAGAGGCAGGTGTATAAATTTCGAGTATGAGTTGGTTGAACAGTGGTGTGTGGAGAAACGGACGTTTGGGGTTGGTTTTGATTGTGCAATGTGCAGGGTATTAGGGAAGCAAGGAACCACCTTGTACAATAAGACGTTAGCAATAGAGCCAACCCTTCTCTTTACATGGTTGACAAAACCTACACCTAACAGCTGACATGTAAACATTCCACATTACAGTGAAATATATTGGTGTATCTATTAAACCAATATATTTTAATGACAATTTAGGATACTATTTTGACACCTTAACAAATTGGAACAGTTGTAGGGATCTCCCATCCTGTAATAACTGTGTCGGTTAGATCAACAAAAACTGGTTAAATACTATCCGCTAATGGCATTCTTAACAATCTAGGAAATGTAGGCTTAGAAGCCAGAAAGTGTTAGTGGATGGGTCAGCACAATTTGATTCATACTGGTGGTAAAACATTTGGTATGTTATTTTAAAATATGTTGATGGTCTCTCAAATTTTCCACTTTAAGGCATCATATTTACTCTTACTTCATTGCCAATTAGTCAGAATGAGCAGTATTAGAGATCTCGATAAGTGGTAGCTGAAGAGAATTGAAGTTAAATCCTGTATTTGGTTCACCTGAATCCTGCCATCGATCAGTTGGGGAGGCCTGAGAAAACACTCGACTACTTCGAGCCTGAGACGACTCATCCGAAAAAACGGGGGTCCACTGAGAAATCATCTTCAGAAGACAAGATGCTTTCCGGAACCTTCTATCAGACTCCTATGAACCCTCCGGTGGCCAGCCCAGTTGGTGCTCCTTACACAGACCCGCTACTGTGCCCCCTCACAATGACGCCCACCGTGGCCCCGCCTCCCACCTGTCGGGGCCCCGCCTTCATCCCGCCGCGGCCCCGCTTCCCACCTGCTGTGGCCCTGCCTCCATTCCGCCGAGGCCCCGCCTCCCACCCTCCGAGGCCCCGCCTCCCGCTCGCGCAGCTTTTCCCGGAACCGAGCCCTCCCCCAGCCCATGCGAAGCCGCGGCCTCCGGCACCGCCCCCTCCGCGCGCCCGCGTGCCGCAGCCCGCGCCGCCTGTCGCCGCCGCGCGCTTCCGCCACCCCGCGCCGCTGCCGCCGCCGCCGCGCTCGCTGGCTGGCCGG
>RCUC01167386.1:0-103874 GCA_003697995.1 Taxidea taxus jeffersonii | reverse complement strand
GAAAGAACCTAGATGTCCATCAACAGATGAATGGATAAAGAAGAGGTAGTATATATATACAATGGAATACTATGCAGCCATCAAAAGAAATGAAATCTTACCATTTGCGATGACATGGATGGAACTAGAGCGTATTATGCTTAGCGAAATAAGTCAATTGGAGAAAGACAAGTATCACATGAACTCCCTGATATGAGGAAGTGGAGATGCAACGGGGGTGGGGGTTAAGGTGGTAGGAAAATAAAAAATGAAACAAGATGGGATCAGGAAGGAGACAAACCAAAAGAGACTCTTAATGTCATAAAACAAACTGAGGGGGGTGGGGGGAGAGGGGTTGGGAGAGGCTGGTGGGGTTACATTATATGTTTAAATAAAAAAGCTTGGGACGCCTGGGTGGTTCAGTTGGTTAAGCGGCTGCCTTCGGCTCAGGTCATGATCCCAGCATCCTGGGATCAAGTCCCACATCGGGGCTCCTTGCTCGGCAGGGATCCTGCTTCTCCCTCTGCCTCTGCCTACCACTCTGTCTGCCTGTGCTCGTTCTCTCTCCCTCTGACAAATAAATAAATTAAAAATAAATAAATAAATAAATAAGCTTAAAGAAAATAAATAAATAAATAAATTTATTTTATAAAACTCCAAGTTATTAAAGAGTTGTAAGAGATGGTAAAAAAGAATCGCATATATTTTGTTTCTTTTCTTCTGAATAATATTTATTACCAAAAAAATATTGAGTACATTTTGTACATATAGGATAAAATGCCTGCAGATGTACTCATATAGGAGTATCATTCTGGAAAAAGTTAATAGAGAAATAAAGATATCATCTTAGACTTAAGTTATACAAACATATTTACCATTCTCTCCTGGACAAAGACCTTCCCAAGTCTTATGTTCATTGAATACTTAATGAAAATCCCAAATATTTTAGTAATTTTTTAATTATAACTGTTATTTAAAGGCCTGAAACTATTAAAAAAAAGAGAGTTAAAAAAAGACTTAAAAAAAACAAAGATCTGATAAAATAAGAAACTTGTTGAAGAGTAAAAAAAGAAAAAGAAAAAGGAAAACTTTAAACTGAAAGATAAAGGAATCATAAAAAAAAAAAAAAAACAACCTTGAATTCTATATAGTATTTTCCCCTACTGCTGGAGTTTTGCAGTCTTGCGTGTTCCACACACTTGGTGTTCTCCTGTTTTTCCAGCTGGTCTTCTCAGGGAAGGGCCTCCTGTGCTGATTCTCAGGTGTCTTTGCCTGAGTGGAGTTGCACCACCCCTTGCCAGGGAGCCAGCTTCAGTGTAAGCCACTTCTGGTTGCTCTATGTGGGTTTTGTTTCCTGAAGGCTTTCCATGCCTCTCTGGGGGACGAAAATAAAAATAGCCATGCCTGGATCACCAGCCCTGGAGCTGAAAGATCACAGTCACCTCTCTCCAGTAAACTCAGGGATGAGTGGTCTTCACTTTTGTGTGTGTCAAACTCTGCAGACTCCTGTGGTGTGCACCCACTCTGGTCTTCCCAGGGAAAGGCAGAGTGTCACGGTCTTCCTGCCCTTTGCAGGGCCCCTGCATAGAGAGCTGTTGCCCAAGTGTGCCACCATTCGTGGTTTATGGCAAACCAAGCTGAAAGCCCTCTCACGGACTCACTGACCATAACCAGCTTCCCTGCTGCAATGCTTGGGAATTCTGCCAGCTCGGGCACCTCCATTCTTTCTGTGATTCCAGAGATATCCTGAGGTCACACTGTCCCACCTAGGATTCTGTCCCACTTCACCACCTGAGCAGCTTTCAGGCAGGGATGTCTCTCACTGGAGCAGATTTCTAAAGGTTCCAATTTTGCTCTCAGGGGCTATATCACTTTCCTGTAGCTGGCTTGCAGAGGCTCCTTCCCCCTGCCATTTATCTTCTAATATATCCCCTCAGATTCACTTCTCCACACCTCCTACCTTGCAAAAAGTGGTCACTTTTCTATTTGTAGAATTCCAGCATTTCTTTTTTCATCTTAGGCTGAATTCATAGGTGTTCAGAATTTTTTGATAATTCTTTAGCTAAATTCAAGGGACCAGATGAAATGAGCTCCCCTACTCTTCCACCATTTTTCCTTCCCTTACTTTTGTGTATTTGAAAGAGAGAGAGAGAGAGCATGAGTGAGGGGAAGGGGACAGGGAGAAGCAGGCTCAGCAGGGAGCCCAACTCAGCGATCCATCCTAGAATCCTGGGATCACGACCTAAGCTGAAGGCAGATACTTAAGTGACTGAGCCATCCAGATGCCTCTACTAAAGAGTATTTTAAAAAATATTTGTAATGTAGAGAGGTCTGGGTGGCTTAGTTGGTCTAGTGTCTGACTCTTGATTTCAGCTCAGGTCATGATCTCAGGATCATGAATTCAAGCCCCACATTAAGCTCCCTGTCGGATGTGGGGCCTGCTTAAGATCTTCTCTCACTTTCTCCCCCTGCCACTACCCCTCTGTCTCTGAAAAAAAGAAAAAAATCTGTTATGTAAGGGTGTTGAAAAAACCAAACTGCTACATCTTTCCTAGCAATAAAATTAAATTTCATAACTATGCTTCTGCCCACCTACACTAACATTTAAGAGATAGTGAGGGAAATAAAAAAGAAGAGCCATTAAAAATACAAGTTTTGTTTGCATATCAAATCTTTTTTCTTCACAAGTTAATGTATAAAAGGGTACAAGATAGATGACTTCAGAATAACCAGATTACATATGTTTATTATCCTAAATCCATCTGACTACTAATTAATGAATGCAGATGAATCATCTCTAGGTTTATGTTTTTTGTTTTTTTTTTTATTTGACAGAGAGAGAGGGAGAGAGAGCAAGCAAACACAGGCAGACAGAGTGGCAGATAGAGGCAGAAGGAGAAACAGGCTCCGGGCCGAGCAAGAAGCCCGATGTGGGACTCGATCCCAGGATGCTGGGATCATGACCTGAGCCCAAGTCAGCGCTTAACCAGCTGAGCCACCCAGGCGTCCCTAGGTTTATGTTTCTAATTAAATAAATTTTTTTAAGTTTTTGTGGTTTCTTGAAATTTATTTATTTTTTTAGACAAGGATGTCATACATCCTGCTTTTTCTTTTAAGATTTTATTTATTTACATATTTATTTGTCAGAGAGAGAGTGAGTGAGCACACAAGCAAGCAGATTGACAGGCAGAGGCAGAGAAAGAAGCAGGCTCCCTGCTGAGCAAGGAGCCTGATGTGGGACTTGATCCCAGGACCCTGGGATCATGACCTGAATCGAGGGCAGCAGCTTAACCGACTGAGCCACCCAGGTGTCCAATAAATTTGTTTTTCAAGTTGAAAAGCACATTAAACTTCTTAAACATTTCTCTGCCAGATGGGTAAGATTTATGTTTAGGAAATTAATATTTTTCAGGAAGGCTGGATTTTTTTTAAACATTGCAGTAAGCATGTTGTATTATGGAAATACTCATTCAAACATACTTCAAATACTTTATGTACAAGTAACTGGAAAATATGGATTACAAAACTAAGTAATGTGCTGTGGTTTTGCCATACCCTTTAGTAATCCTTTACTGGCTTACCACACACATTCCTGGAAGGTTTATCATTTAGGTTTTTGTCTTCTTCCTGTGTTTTTTTTTTTTTAAGATTTTATTTATTTATTTGATAGAGATCACAAGTAGGCAAAGAGGCAGAGAGAGAGAGGAGGAAGCAGGCTGTCCGCAGAGCGGAGAGCCCGATGCGGGGCTTGATCCCACGACCCTGGGATCATGACCCGAGCCGAAGTCAGTGGCTTTAACCCACTGAGCGACCCAGGCACCCCTTCCTTGTGTTTTCTCATGATAAAAATAAAACATGCTGTTCTTTGAAAAAAAAAACCCACAAAATGATAAAACCTCAAACCTTCCTTGTTACAGGAATGTACAGCTTAAAAGTCTCCTATAATTTGATCCCTTACAACCACTGTTTAAGTGTTAGTACATATGAAATATTTACTTCTACAATCTTTGAAAAAAGTAAAATAGAAAAACAGAGGGGAAAAGAAAGAAAAAGAAGAAAACTGAAAGAAGTTCAGCACAGCTATGCCAGGTACCAGCTACTTCCTCCACATTAATTACTTCATTTTAGCTTCTCAACAGCCCTAAAATTTTGGTATTTCTTTATCCAACTTAAAAGGCACACAATGTCAGTTTCCTGGCTTTGATAATGTACCATAGCGGTTCGAGATCCATTTGGGGAATTAGGATGATAGGTATAGAAGACCCCTTTGTACTTACTTCTTTTTTTTTACAACTTCTTACGAGTATATAACTATTTTAAAATAAAAAGTTAAAATGAGGGACGCCTGGGTGGCTCAGTTGGTTAAGCGGCTGCCTTCGACTCAGGTCATGATCCCGGCGTCCTGGGATTGAGTCCCGCATCCCGCTCCTTGCTCGGCAGGGAGCCTGCTTCTCCCTCTGCCTCTGCCTGCCTCTCTGTCTGCCTGTGCTCGCGCTCTCTCTCTCTCTCTCTAACTAATAAAAAATAAATAAAATCTTAAAAAAAAAAGTTAAAATGAATGGTTCAAATGGTAGCATAGGAAGACACAGAACTCATCTACTTCCACAGATACAACAAATCTTCAGCTCCACATAGAACAACTTTCTCTGAAAAACATCTGAAGAGGACCTGAACAGCTCCTCCACAATAAAGGACAGAAAGGCTATATCAAGGGCACCTGGCTAGCTCAGTCAACAGAGAATGAAACTCTTGATCTTGGGGTTGTGAGTTCAAGCCCCACACTGGGTGTATAGATTACTTAAAAATAAAATCTTAAGGGGTGCCTTGGTGGCTCAGTCACTAAGCTTCTGCCTTCGGATTAGGTCATGATCCTAGGGCCCTGGGTCCAAGCCCTGTATCGGGCTCCTGGCTCAGCATGAAGCCTACTTCTCCCCCTCCCTCTGCTTCTGTTCCCTCTCTCATTGTGTCTCTCCCTGTCAAAATAAATAAAATCTTAATAAGATAAAATAAAATAAAATCTTAAAAAAAAACAGGTTACAGCAAGATGGGTAGGAGAGGTAGAGATAAAGTCTCACCAAAAATCCTACCCTCCAGTGTGGCAACCCACAAGCAGGAGGGATCACATAAATATGGACTATCTCCCAGAGAAGCAAGGGGTTTAAGCCCCTATCAGGTACTCCCATCCGTGGGATCTGCACCAGAGAGATAAGCCCCCAAAATGTCTGGCTTTGAAAACCAACAGGATTCATTTCCAGGAGAACCAAAAGGCTCTAGAAAACAGACTCTACTCTTAAAGGGCTCATGTATAGATTTACCCATCTTGGGACCCATCAAAAGCAGCAGGTTGAAAAGAACTTAGACCTTATATGAAGGAGATTCACCAGCCAATCTTAAAGCATCTGCTGGAGTGGCTGGGATCTATTTGAACTCTCTCTGGGGATGGAGATGCTAGCAGGTGCCATTTTTGCCCTCTCCCTCTACCTTACTAGTGCTGCTTGCCCTGTGGCCCCACATTGCTAAACCCAGCAGACAGGCATGCTCTGACCCTGTGCTACCACATGGCCCTGCTTCACTGAACTCAGCAAGTGGGCTACCCAGCAAAGTACTCCCTCGAAGCTTCATCCCAGTAAATCCAGTGGATAGTATTATCCTGGCCCATCCCTCCTTTATGGCCCGTCAGAGCTGTTCACACAAGAGACGCCCCTTGAATGTTGGCTCTGGTGGCCAGGGGGCTTGCATTTCTTGGCCCCATGGGGCTGAAATAATGAGAGAGGTAGTCATGGATAGGCTACTGCCCCCAGGACACTGCACAGACAGCGGAGTGAAATACATCCCGTGTTCCTGTAACCACTCCTTTAAGCCTGGGAGGGACAGAAGTTGTGCTTAATACACATAAACAAAGACAGTGGTGCCCGAGTGTCTCAGTCAGTTAAGCCTTTGACTCTTGATTTCTGCTTAGGCCATGATTTCTGGGTTGTGAGACTGAGCCCTGTGTTGGGCTTCATGCTCAGCGGGGAGTCCCCGCCTCAAGTAAATAAACAAATCTTTAAAAGAAGATGAAACAGGGACACCTGGGTGGCTCAGCTGGTTAAGCAGCTGCCTTCGGCTCAGGTCATGATCCCAGCATCCTGGGATCGAGTCCCACATCAGGCTCCTTGCCCAGCAGGGAGCCTGCTTCTCCCTCTGCCTCTGCCTGCCAATCTGCCTGCCTGTGCTCGCTCCTGCTCTCTCTCTCTGACAAATAAATTAAATCTTCAAAAAATAAAATAAAATATTTTTTTAAAAAGTTAAAAAAAAAAGATGAAACAAAGACGGAGAATCAAGCAAAATAATGAAAAAGGAATATGTTCCAGATAAGAAAACAAGATAAAATTCCATTAAGTAATTTACCTAATAAAGAGTTCAAAGTAATGGTCATAAAGATGCTCACTGATCTAAGAAGACTGGGTGAACACAGCAGAATGTCAACAAAGAGGGAAAATAAAAGGAAGTACTGAACAGAAGTGACAAAGCTGAAGCATGCAATAAATGAACTGAAAAATGCACAAGAGGAGTTCAACAACAAACTAGATGAAGCAGAACAGATCAGTGACCTAGAAGATGGGGTAGTGAAGCACAAAATAAAATAGAAGCCCAAAACAAAACAGAAAAAATAATTTTGTTAAAGTGATGATATCTTAAGGGACCTATGAAACAACATCAAGTGGAATGACATTTGTATTATAGTGGTTCCAGAAGGAGAAAAGAGAAATAGGGATAGAAAACTTATTTGAAGAAATAATAACCAAAAATTAAGGAAGGAAACAGAATTGCAGATGTAGGAGTCCAGGACCAGATAGTTTCGCTGGTGAATTCTATCAAACATTCAAATAAAATTTAATATCTATCCTTCAAAGCTCTTCCAAAAAACTGAAGAGGAGGGAATACTTTCAAATCTTATTTATTTACTTATTATTATATTTTTAAAATTTAAGTTATCTGTATGCCCAATGTGGGGCTCAAACTCAGGATCCCAAGATTGTCTCATGCTCCTCCAACTAAGCCAGGTAGGTATCCCCCATACTCATTTTATAAAGCCAGCATTACTTCAATACCAAAAAAAGATAAGACACCACACATACAAAATGAAAAATTATAGGCCAATATCCCTGATGAACACAGATGTAAAAATCCTCCATAAAATACTAGTAAACTAAATTCAACAATACATTAAAAAGGTCATACACTATGATTGAGTGGGATTTAATCCAGGGATGCAAGGATGGTTTGACACTTGCAAATAAACCAATGTTATATGCCACATCAAGAAAATGATCATTTGACCATTTATATAGATGCAGAAAAACACTTGAAAAAATTCAACATCCATTTATAATAAAAACTCTCAAAAAAGTCATTATAGTGAATGTACCTCAAAATAAAAGCCCATATGTAATAAGCCCACAGCAAACATACTCAATGGTCAAAAGCTGAAAACGTCCTTTAACAATTAGGAACAAGACAAGGATGCCCATTCTTGCCCCTTTTATTCAACACAGTATTGAAGTCTAGAGCAATTAGGCAAGAAGAAGAAATTAAAAAGCATCTCAATTGGAAAGCAAGAAGTGAAACAGTCATTATTTTTGGACAATTGGACTTTTTATATAAAAAATGCTGTAAGACTTTACCAAAAAAACTATTAGGATAAATAAACTCAGTAAAGTTCCAGGATACAAAATCAACATACAACAATATTATGTTTTTAATATTGTAACAACAAACTATCAGAAAGAGAAATTTAGGAAATTCCACTTCCAATTGTACCAAAAAGAATAAAATACCTAGGAATAAATTTCACCAAGCAGGTAAAAGACCTGTACAATGAAAACTGTAAGACACCGATGAAATAAATTGAAGAACACACAGATGGAAAGATATTCCATGCTCATGGATTTGAAAAATTAATATTGTTAAGATATCCATATTATTCAAAGCAATCTATAGATTCAATGCAATTCCTAGCAAAATTCCAATGAAATTTTTCACAGAAATAGAACAAATAATCCTAAAATTTTATGGAACCACATAAGATCCCAAAAAGCCAAAGCAATCTTGGGAAAGAATAAAGTTGGAAGCATCACACTTTCTGATTTCAAATTATATAATGCTATAATAATCAAAACAGTAGAACAAAAACAGACATAAGGATAAATGGAACAGAATAAAGAGCCCAGGAAAAAACCCCACATGTATATGGCCGATTAATTTATGACAAAGGAAGCAAGAATATACAATGGGGCGGTGCCTGGGTGGCTCAGTGGGTTAAAGCCTCTGCCTTCGGCTCAGGTCATGATCCCAGGATCCTGGGATCGAGCCCCACGTTGGGCTCTCTGCTCAGCAGGGAGCCTGCTTCCCTTCCTCTCTCTCTGCCTGCCTCTCTGCCTACTTGTGATTTCTGTCTGTCAAATAAATAAATAAAATCTTAAAAAAAAAAATATACAATGGGGAAAAGACAGTTTCTTTAATAACTGGTATTGGGAAAACTGGACAGCCACATGCAAAAAAAAATGAAACCATACCACTATCTTACGTCATGCATAAATTAACTCAAACTGGATTAAAGACTTGAATACAAGACCAGAGACCACAGAATTCCTAGAAGAAAACATAGGTGGTAGGCTCCTTGACATTGCTCTTGGCAGTACTTTTTTTTTGGTAACTGATTCCCAAGGCAATGGGAACTAAAGCAAATATAAACAAAAGGGACTACTAAAAACTAAAAACATCAAACTAAAAACCTTCTGCACAGCAAAGGAAACCATCAATAAAATAAAAAGGCAACCTCCTGAATGGGACAATGTATCTGCAAATCATATATCGAGTAAGGGGTTAATAGCCAAAATATATAAAGAACTCCTATAACTCAATACAAAAGTAACAGTCAATTAAAAAAATAGCTATAAGTTCTAAATAGAAATTTTTCCAAAAAAGACATACAGATGGCCAAAAGTCACATGAAAAAAATGCTCAACATCATTCATTATCAGAGAAATACAAATCAAACCACAATGAGATATCATCTCAAACCTGTCGTAATGGCTATTTTCAAGAAGACAGACAATAACAAGTGCTGTTGAGGATATGGAGAAAAGGGAACTTCTGGGCATTATTGGTGGGAATGTAGATCGGTGCAGCCACTATGAAAAACAATATGGAGTTTCCTCAAGAAACCAGAAAGAGGGACGCCTGGGTGGCTCAGTTGGTTAAGCAGCTGCCTTCGGCTCAGGTCATGATCCCAGCATTCTGGGATCTAGTCCCACATCGGACTCCTTGCTCGGCAGGGAGCCTGCTTCTCCCTCTGCCTACCACTCTGTCTGCCTGTGCTCTCTCTCTAACAAATAAATAAATAAAATCTTAAAAAAAAAAAAAAGAAAAAGAAACCAGAAAGAGAACTACCATGTGATCCAGCAATTCTACTTCTGCATATTTATATGAAGCAAATTAAAACATTAATCAGAAAAGATATGCACTCCTATCTCACTGAAGTATTGTTCACAATAGCCAAGATGCTAAAACAACCAAAGCATCCATGGATGGGTGGATGGGTGGATGGGTGGATGGATAAAATGTGGTATATATACAATGGAATACTATTCGGCCGTACAAAAGAATGAAATCTTGCCACTTGTGACAACATGAATGGACTTTGAGGGTATAACGCTAAGTGTACTAAGTCAAACAGAGGAAGACAAATACCCTATGATTTCACTTATGTGTGGAATCTAAAAAACAAAAGAACAAACAAAACAATTATAATTAAACTCATACACAAAAAGAACATGCTAGTGGTTGCCAGAGGTAAGCAGAGTGAAATGGGAGAAGGGGGTCAAGAGGTACAAACTTCCAACCATAAAAAAAATAAGTCATGGGGATACAATGTACACCATGGTGACTAGAGTCAGTAACATTGTACTGCATATTATGTAACTTCATAGGGTGAAGGGGTAAACAATCTTTATTTTGGTGATTGTTTCACAATGTATGGAAGTATCAAATCATTGTATTGTACACCTAAATATGTTATAATATCAATTATATATCAATAAAAACAAATTAAAATAAAAACTGAGGCACAGAGGTTAAAGTATCTGCTTTAAGTCACACTGTTAGAGAATAAAAATTAAGCACAAATATATGATACAAAAATAATGATTAATAAATATCAGTTCTTTCAACTTAGATTCTATTCAGAAACATGTAACCACCTGCTACATAAATGCTATAGTCACTGCTTTAAAGGCGGTCATAGTCTAGCAGATCTCCACTTACTGAGCATCTACTATACAGACTCTAGAGGCAAAGTTGAAAAAAGAAATTAAAACATAATCCTTATTCTCAAAGAAAAAATAAAAAGCTTAAAAGCTTTCAATTCTATCAAAGGAATATATATAAACAGGTGAGCACATACATATACATACTCAGCTCGCTATAGTCCAAGAACTGATTTTCCAATTTGTGGAGTGCCTTCACAAAAAAAGAAACATACTCTAAATTTCCCACTTACTTATAAAATCTAAAAAATGAGGTGGGAGGCACCTGGCTGGGTCAGTTGGTAGAGCATGTGACTCTTGATCTTAGGGTCATGAGTTCAAGCCTCACATTGAAGGTACAGTTTACTTAAGAAAATAAAGGGGTATTCAAATAAATAAATAAATAAAAATTTAAGTGAGGTAGAAAAGGTAAACTATTAAGTAAAATTAAATTTAACATCTCACAGCTTTCAATGCCAGACCACAGTGTATCTTTCCTCTGACTGCTCTTGTAGTTTACTTTGTATGACGTACTTTAGCACTTGGGTATATATTGTTTTTTGCTGTTAGCTAATTACTTTTTTCTCTCCATTTGTATTTTGAGCTCCTTAAGAGCTGTAGTTCCTTTCCAACCCTATCTTTCAAAGCAAATAGTTAGTAATGAATCAATGCTGGTTGACTTGTACTCTGCCAATCATGTTACTTCCATAAAAATTAGCTACAATACTTATAGGAGACAGAAATTGATTAAATTTAACTATTAATTATGGGTTTATTGGATAGAAAGTAGAAGACATTTTACCAGATACCATATAACCCTAATACATTAAAAGATAATGCTGTATGTCACAAATTAGTACTACAGCTAAATAGCTTCACACTCTGCCTCTACCAGTTGTTTCTTTTTAAAAAAAAACGGCTCTTCCAACTATTGAATATTTTGCTTTTCTAAAGGAAAATGATACCTGTTTGACAACTTTACTCCTATAAGAAATGTTTTTTTTTTTAAGATTATTTATTTATTTGATGGACAGAGATCACAAGTAGGCAGAGAGGCAGGCAGAGAGAGAGAGAGGAAGAAGCAGGCTCCCTGCCTGATGCAGGACTTGATCCCAGGACCCTGGGACCATGACCTGAGCCAAAGGCAGAGGCTTTAACCCACTGAGCCACCCAGGTGCCCCAAGAAAAGGTTTTCTAATACAAGATTAAAAATTAAAAGGGAGTAACTATATGGTAGTGTCACACCATTACTTTCAGCATATTATGACTAATCCTAAATTTAAACATCTTGGCTGATGACACAAAATTCAAGAGATCTAGGTCTGAATTTTTCCTAGAATGAGTAGAAAAGTACATAGAACACATAGAAAACTCTTACTTACTCAAAGAGAGGCTCCTAAATATTAATGATTCAAATGATGCAGATCAAATATAGGCTTGATCCTGCTAGGTTTTAAGCTAAAAGCTTTTAAATTTTTTCCAGGTTATTAGTTAGCCTTCTTTAATCTTCCTAATCCATATTTAACAAAGTTATTTCAGAATTCATCAGTGCCATTAATAAAAGTTTACCCACACACATATATAATCACATTTTTATAAATTTTAATATCCAAATTGACTTCTTTATAAAAAGTTTTCTGTCTTGCTAGGGAATGTGCTCATGTCTTTATGTTATGTTTGAACTTTGATTTGATATAAAACTGCTTTGAATTATGGCAGCAATGTAATTTATAATGCTATTTTTCTCTTGTCCTCTTCCTATAGGGAAAGAACATGAAACCCAGAAGCTCAGCACATGAATTCAGAGCAGCTCTTCCTGCCCTAAAACATCTTAGCATTCTGAGAAAATTAATGAACCCAGAAAAACCTCTTTTAAGAAGTAGGATTCAAAGAACTATAAATCTTTCACATTAATGTCATAATTCTAAGGGCCAAGCATCTTGTCCAATGGCATCCCATCATACTCCTCCAATCCCAGGCCTCACTGTCTGTGTTCTGTGAAGGAGGGTTACAGTTTTGAATTGTTTGTACCCTTTATAAAGATTACACTGTGTACATTTACACAGAGCAAGGTCACATTAATCTCATATAATTCTTTCAAAACCTCAAAAGAGATTTTTGGAATTCTGTCCTCTCCTAGCTTATACATATACATGTATGTTTAATGATTTTATTTATTTATTTGACAGAGGAACAGAAGCAGGGGGAGCGGCAAAAAGGGAGAGGGAGAAGCAGGCTCCCCACTGAGCAGGGAGCCTGATGTGGGGCTCGATCCTAGGACTCTGGGATCAGGACTGGAGCTGAAGGCAGATGCTTAACCAACTAAGCCACCCAGGTGCCCCTCTGAGCTTATAATTAATTAATCAAATTAAAAATTCTTCATGATAAGAAAAGGAATGAAAATGAACCAAAAGAGCAAGAACCTGGATAAGTATTTTTTGTAGATGAAAAACTTCTCTGAAGAAAACAGTGACATACATGTAAATTACCGAATCCTGTTTAAGTAGTAAATCAGATATCCTGAGGGTTAGATTTGGCCTTAAAGAAAGGCAGCCACCTATGCCCCCAAATCTGCAGGACTCTTCCTAAAAGTTTTGAGTGGTAAAGACAGTCCCGAAAGTAAGGGAACCATGAGGTTGGGTTGGGCTCCTTCAGAGCTCTGAGGGGAATATCTACCTAGTACTTGTGCCCTAAATCAGAAGTGCTAAGACCTGGGGCACCTGGGTAGCTCAGTCAGTCAAGCCTCTGTCTTCAGCTCAGGTTATGATCTCAGAGTCCTGGGATCCAGACCCGCATCGGGCTCTCTGCTCAGCGGGGAGCCTGCTTCCCCCTCTCTCTGCCTGCCTCTCTGCCTACTTGTGATTCCCATCTCTGTCAAATTAAAAAAAAAAAAAAAAGTGCTAAGACCTATTTAGTTTATTATAAATATGGCTTACAGTACCTCTGTAGGGTGAAAAACTATGTTATCTAGTTTATAATCTCCATGAATCAAATTTTCTTCATTGTCATTATCTGGCAAGTTTTTCATTAGCCAGTCAGATAGTTGGTTCATGGCAGGGATGTCCTGATGAGCTGCAGCTCGATATTGCTCTGTCCAGGTTGATACCTAAAGATATACAAATAAGAAAAATTATAGAGCTAAAAGTAGAAGATCCAGCAATTCTAAAATTAAAACAAAATTTGATTTTGTCAAATTTGGTCTTATTCCTAAATGCTCAAGACAGATGCCTATAAGTGACATTCACATGAGCCCAAAATATCTAAATCTTTCTTCTGTCTAGTTCATTTTACCAATCTACATTTTTATCAGGAAAAAAAATACTGGCATAGGAATCAAGAAATGTGGGTTATAGTGTTTATTCTGCAATTATTTTGTAGAAGAAAAAGAATGCATACAAACACATACACACAAATAAACAGGCATAGGAGATTTCTGGAAAGGTCACAAGGAACAAGTAATCACTGAAAAAGGAAATATGGGGGCTAGAAGAACAGAGGTTTTTACTTTTCATTTTAATACCTTTTCTTATTACCCACAGAATCTTCTAAATGTATTTTAGGTATAAGGAATGAGAAGACTTTTCATTATTCTTAGAATTACATGCAAACAAATCAAACTATTCTCAAAGTCCTCCATCAGCTGAGATCATATTATTTATCAGCTTAAGAGTTCTCTCCACATTCCCCAAGGTATCTCTCTCTGTTCAGCTTAGTGCAGTAAAGACCTTCATCTCTGGAATCATACAGACATGGACATAAATTATGTCTAAGCCACTTATTCATATATTATTTCATATCTATTAGCCTCAGATTCCTCATCTACAAAATGGGGGTTATAATACTTATGTCTTAGGGTTGCTACAAAGATTTAAAAAGAGTAGATCAGTAACTCATCTACCATGGGACCTGGCATACAGTGAGTACTTTCCAAATCTTGGTTCCTTGCTCTCTTCAGTCAGAAGAGACATATATAAAAAGACATTATAAAAAGGGAAATAGTCCCATACATTTCTGGTCTAGCTGTCCCTTTGGTTTGAAATGTTCACTATCTTTCCCCATCACTCTAGATTTCCTATCTCCTTATACACATAATGCAAGACATCTCTCTCCCACAAAGACTTTCTCCACCTAAGCAAAGGCGCACTGACATCCACCCTCTGAATGGAACAGCTATCATCATCAGCACCAAACCACTTACTACTAGATTATATACTCCTTTATTCTATTTTCAAGTTTCATGTAAATGAGATTCATGTACAGGTCTCTCAAAAAATGACCATAAGTTCCTTTAGGGGAAGAACTTATTTCTGTTTTCTTGACATTTAACATAGTACACGGCAAGTATTAAACACATAGTTGTGCTTAATAGATATGTTAACTTAGAAGGGAAACTGTATGGAAAATATATTGATAAATTAAATGAAGAGGTTGAAAAGCTTCAAATTTGCATTCATGTACATGTTGTTAGTTATAGAAGCTTAGGCTGAAAAAAAGGTGATCTAAAAATATAAAATTATTTTATGCTAACAACAAACCTATATAAAGGCTGAAGTTATATCCAAGTTTCAGGAAAGTATAAAATAGGTTTTTATTTTGACTAATAATAAATATTATTTCCAAGAACTTGACAAAAGGAGTTTTTTTAATAAACATTTATATACTTTATTTATTTGAGAGAGAGAGAGTGAAGAGCACAAGCAGGGCTAGCAGCAGACAGAGGGAGAAACAAGCTCCCTGCTGAGCAGGGAGCCCCATGCAGGGCTGGATCCCAGAACCCTGGGGTCATGATCTGAGCCAAAGGCAGATGCTTAACCATTTGAGCCACTCAGGTGCCCCCAAAAGGAGCTCTTTATGTGGATGTATTACCTGTCTTTTGCAGTATCCAGCACCTCTACCGTATCCTTCCAGCTGCAATGACCGTATATTTAAGGAATGTAAGTGAGCCAAGGTTTCTATCATGGCCACATATATGGCTGAGCGTTCTGCTGGGCTAACTCCAGGAATTGTGGTATCACGAAAGATTCGACCCTACGGAAACCATTACAACAAAAAATTTTTTCATACCAATTATTTGCTGTGTCATAATTCCCCATTGCCTACAAAAAAATTTCAGGATAACAGTTTGCAACCAAAAGCAATTCTTTGTAGAATATGCTAGAAAAACATTCCTTTGGGAAACATGTTCAGTAGAATATATGTGCCAAAGGAAAAATACAAGGACATTCCAAGTTGAACTTAAAGGACAAAAACTATTCTCAAGTTACATCCTGCAAAGAAAAAAATTTTTTTAAACACTTTGAATTTATTGTTCTTAATGGATTGATTTCCTATTTGTCCTTTTCTTCCCTCCTACCATCTGGAGTGTTTGGTTATTGCCATTACATATAGCTCTTTATTGCCACCTAGAGGAAAATTAAAGAATAAGTTAACACACCCTAGCAACTAAATTTGCTCCTAGTCTATTTCATCCTTCCCACATTACCTGTGTTCAAATTAAAACAAAAGTTTAGGCCCTTACAACTAATTACCTAAATGTTAATTAATAAACTATCATTTATTAACATCTAATTTCATAATTAAAAACAAAAGTAACAATAAGGTAAGATTAAGTGTTAATTTACCTGCACATGGTCCATCACATAAAATTCTGTTCCAATGACAGAAGGATCACTGCAGTACAATAAAGGCTTGGGAACGGGGAATCCAATTGAAAACAAAGCTTTCTGGACTTTAAACTCTCTATCAATCTAAATAGGATGACAGATTATTAAAAATCAGAAACAGAAATTTTTAAGTTTTTAAAAAATGTAATTATTTTTTAGTAATCTCTATACCCAGCATTGGGCTCAAACTCATGACCCCCAGATCAATAGTTGTGTGTTCTTCCAAATGAGCCAGCCAGGTGCCCCAGAAACACAGACATATAATAACTATTCGCAAGCTTACATTAAGGCTAGAAATCAAGTTTGAAACAGTATCAACAAATGGCCTAGAGGATAAATGATTTCCTTAAAAGTAGTCTTAGTGCAATTATTACAATTATAAATTAGGCCAGCACTAAAAAGCCCCTGATAATTAGGTGAAAAGACAGGAACATGCATGGGGCTTAATCTTGGCTCTGTTAATATGAAGGTGACAGTTCCTGATCACAGTATTTCACAGAGTATCATAAAAACATCTCTTCATTTTCAGCAGTTCCCTGCTTGCTCATTGGCTTACTCTTGCTCACTCTTTCTCTCACTTTCTCGTATCTCCCAAGGGGACTCAGCAAGTCTCTATTGTGATGCTCTGGCACAGTCAGCTACAGGGTGCTATGGGAGGGCAGTGAGTGCTGGTAGAAGGGAAAAACCACTAGCTCCTGAAGATCAAGAGAGGTACTTGTCTTTAAAGCAGTGGGAGGAGAATCCTTCCTGGTACCCAAGGCTACCACGGAACTTAGGATAACCAGGGGGAAAGGAGGCAATGGGATGCAAGCTAGTACAGAAGCAGGAACCCAAATAAGATAGAAGGGCCTCCTCAACCAGGAGAGATATATGGGCCTATCATCATTCAGGACCTGAGCACACAGCTCATAGCAGAGCTGTGATGCTGACTCATCTGTTCCAGACTCGGTAGTGACTGATTACTAACACCCTCCTTTTTTTTTTTTTAAGATTTATTTATTTTAGATAGGCTGGGGGAGAGGGAGATTCTTTTTTTTTTTTTAAGATTTTATTTATCCATTTGACAGACAGAGATCATAAGTAGGCAGAGAGGCAGGCAGAGAGAGAGGAGGAAGCAGGTTCCCTGCTGAGCAGAGAGCCCGATTCCGGGCTCGATCCCAGGACCCTGGGATCATGACCTGAGCTGAAGGCAGAGGCTTTAACCCACTGAGCCACCAGGCGCCCAAGAGGGAGATTCTTAAGCAGACTCCTTGCTAAGTTCAGAGCACAGAACCCGACATGGGACTCATCTCTGGGCTTGAGCTCACAACATGAGCTGAAACAAAGAGTCCAATGCTCACTGACTGTGCACCACCCAGGTGCCCTGGTGACTAATCACTTCTAAGGAGGAGAAACCATGAAGCTGACTTTGACAGCAGGGATAAAGCAGCAGTTAATAAAGATTAACTAGAGGAAGGACACTACTAAACCTGTGACCAAGGTGAGAGAAGTCAGTGGAACCAAAGGTTATGAAAGAAGTATTTGTAATCACCCTGGTGCTGGGAGTGGGGTGGATGGTATAAAGACAAAAGGGTTAGGGAGTCATAAAGTGGATGGCAGTGTGAGAACATTGTTTTTTTCAGTGCAGACTTAGAAAAAACAAAGGATGTTGAAGCCAACTAAGCCAGATCTTTGGGCTGAAAGCATTATGTTATTTTCTGATGTCTTCTGATAGAATGTTATCAAGAAGAGAGACAAAGAGAGCTGTTTATTGGGGCATAAATTTCTGGGCATAGGTAGGGATTTTCCTTCAGCCTTACCAAGTTGAGACTTAATAAGTTACCCAACTTTTTTATAATCTTAAGCATCCAAGTTACTTCAAGTTTCTTGATATGGAACCAAGAAAGCCAGAATATGCATTTTTCCACTAATGTAATGTTTAGCCTATCCTCCAATGGCCCTAACCCAGTCAGCTCGGCCTGGGAAATACCTATTACACATGGTTACAATAATACCCTATATATGCACAGTGCTTTTAATGTTCTCTAGGGCTTTGATTTTTTTCTTTTATTTATTTCACAGATAGAGATCAGAAGTAGGCAGAGAGGCAGGCAGAGAGAGACAGAGGGGAAAGCAGGCTTCCCGCTGAGCAGAGAGCCCAATGTTGGGCTTGATCCCAGGATCCTGAGATCATGACCTAAGCCAAAGGCAGAGGCTTAACCCACTGAGCCACCCAGGCATTTCTAGGACCTGGATTTCTGTGCTCACCTGTTTTCAACTATAAAATTCTACAGATAATAGCTAGCTTCTGAAAACAGATTCAATTTTTAACAAATCTTTTTTAATTATCATGAAGCCCAATATTTAGAGAATACTATAAAATGATATTCAAACTTTTTAGCAAAAGATCAGTGGACTGTCAGAGCAAATATATTAAGATACTTCAGTTAGTAGATATTGTTATAAGATATAATTTTAAAACATAATTAAAATATGTAACCAAAGTACAAACGTCTTAATGAGCAGCACTGAAAATATTCACTAGATGACTGACTGCATATCTAGCCAATTGTGAGGAAGGAATCAAATCCACAAGAAGACTGGGTATTGCTCAAGATTAATGACCTAAAGACAGCCTCAGATTTCAACCTCAAGTCCTTTTTAAAAATAACAAAGGATACAATTCAAGTGAAAATTTTATCTAAGAAATAAAATAAATTATCTATTATTTAATAGTCATGGGATGACTTTTAAAAGCAATTTAAATTATTTTTCTGTATATAAAAAGCACTTACTTGTCAACAAAGAATTATTGTATTTATATACTATACCTTATGTGCTTTAGGAAGAAGTGAACCAGGTGGTTTTTTTCTGAGTACATATGCTTGAAAGCCCTTCCGGAGATAAAAGGTTGGATTGGATTGTCCTGATCTAGATAAGAGTAAAGGTCATTTACAAAGGTATTTTCCTTTTTTTTTTTAAAATATATATTCCTTCTTCCCCCAATCCTACTGAAATGTCAAAACAAACACAAAATAAAAATAAATCAATTTCAGTGCTGGGAAACCAAAAGGGGTGCTACCAGTGCTCAAAACATTAGCTTTTGGATGATACAAAGCAGACGGCAACACAGTGGTAGGTGGACAATCTATAACCCACACAGGTAAAGAGAGGACCTCACTCCTTGCCCGCCAATCATGAGTTTTATCATAAGTATCCCTAGAATAATGCCAAGATCTAAGTAAAGAAAGGCTAGGAAAGAAAATTAATTAAAATTAATTAAAGGATGCTGGGATAGCTGGGTTAGTGTCCCCTCATCTGCAGATGCTTCATCAAGGTTGTACGCAAGTGTAGCTCTCCACAATGGGAATTGTGGTAAGCGAGGCCCTAGGGTGGACACCTGGGCCAGGGAAGTACAACAGTGCTCCAGGTAACTCACACATACCAGGGCGCTGGCATTCCCTGCCAAGTGAGCAGAAATTCTCACATGAACTAAAACCATTAAACTTATGCCTTCATTTACAATATGGCCAGTTTAGAATTACCCAGCTTTTGAAGACTCCAACAGCATGAAAGAGAGGACTTAACTAAATAATGAAAAGAATCAATACCTGATATGTGTTGCAACATGGATGGACTTTGAAAATCTGACACTAAGTGAAAAAGTCCAGTCATGGGGCACCTGGGTGGCTCAGCGGGTTAAAGCCTCAGCTTTCGGCTCAGGTCATGATCCCAGGGTCCTAGGATCGAGCCCCACATCGGGCTCTCTGCTCAGCTGGGAGCCTGCTTCCCTTCCTCTCTCTCTGCCTGCCTCTCTGCCTACTTGTGGTCTCTGTCAAATTAAAAAAAAAAAAAGTCCAGTCACAAAAGGCCACATATTATATGATTCCACTCCTATGAAATGTTCTGAGTATGTAAACCCATAGTGACAGAAAGTGGATTAGTGGCTGCTAAGGGATGGGAGGAGGGGAAAATTGGGAGGTAAGGGTTTTTTGGAGGGTGATAGAAATGTTCTGGAATTAGATAGTGGTGCTGGTTGCACAACATTGTGAATATACAAAAACCCACTAAACTGCACACTAAGATTTTTATTTATTAAATATTTTTACTTATTCATTTGAGAGACAGAGCGCGCACAAGCAGGTAGAGCATCAGGCAGAGAGAGAGAGAAGCAGGTTGAGCAGAAAGCCCACCATGGGGCTTGATCCTAGGACCCCAGGTTCATGACCTCAGACAAAGGCAGACACTTAACTGACTGAGCCACCCAGGCATCCCTAAACTGTACACTTTAAAATAATTCAAATTTTAAATTTTATGTAAGACAAATTTTATCTTTAAAAATAATCCCAATGGGGGTGCCTGGGTGGCTCAGTGGGTTAAGCCTCTGCCTTCAGCTCAGGTCATGATCCCAGGTTTCTGGGATCGAGCCCCGCATCAGGCTCTCTGCTCAGTAGGGAGCCTGCTTCTCCCTCTCTGTCTGCCTGCCTCTCTGCCTACTTGTGATCTCTCTCTCTCTCTGTGTCAAATAAATAATCTTAAAAAAAATAATAATCCCAATGTCACTATACTTAAATAGAAAAATAAATTTAAAAAATATATATTTCTCTTAAAAAACAAAAAAAACAAAACCTCACCAAACTAAAAGCTTCTCCCCTGTATATAAAAACAGGATTTTTATATAAAAAAGCCTACGATGTTTCTACCAAAGACTCCCTCCCCCCACCAAAATGCAGAAGCCCATCTTGGGAAGATCATCACCAACACTGTGAACATAACAATGGCTAAATTTAACCACTGTAAGCATCAGGCCACCATACAGTCTAGAAACCACAGATGGTATCAATACCATAAGAATCAATACCATAACTATTATTTAGGACTCAGACAAGACAGGTGGTGCTTAAAGAAATATGTTGATCTATAACCAAAGAGGTGGCACCTTTGACTGACAGCTCAGGTTCTAAGAAATGAGACCACATCTGTGAGGATGGCTACCAACCTGGCTTAGAAGCCTTTTGTTTCACAGGAGCCACTGCCTCTAGTAACAATCCTGTGGACACGGCTCCTAGCATCCAAACAAGGGACATGAGCAAGAACCTGCTACACTTAGGAAGCCCAAAGTATCCCACCAGATACTTATAGTTTATTTCCCGGCCTTCCAGTTCAGATAGTTTATCAATTAGATATTATTTTACCAGAAGTAATGTTGCCTAGAAACACAGTTGACATGCCACCTTTACCAAGTTACCAGAGTAACTGAGCTAGAAAATTAACTTGATTTGTAAGGTTTTTTAACCCTTTCTTCACATCTTACTAGAGACATCTGAGGTCATCTTGGTAGGTGGTTTTAGCTGCATCTCCAAACTTCAGAAACTTAGAAATTCCTACAGGATTTTTCTTTTCAACAGCAAGAAATTGGAAAAAAGCATCAATCCTGATAAGGGCATTACTTATGTCCGCAGCAATGTAGGCAGCCATCTTGTCCCTCGTCTGGAGATAAATCTGAAAATATTCAGGATTCACTGCTCTTTGGTATTATCCCTTTTCCTAGTAATACTGAAATCACTACTTTGGTACTGAAACCACTGATGAAGTCATGACTGTTCTGGTTAACTGCAATACACAGTTCATTCCAAGTGAATTTAGACCTTCACTATGTACTCTATGAAACTGAGCAAGGATGAAAGATCACAACCAGTTTGAACTCACAGACATCCCTCCTGTGCCCTTTAGATGTGTACAAATTGAAGTAACTTTTGATACTGATGCTAACAGCACCTCAGATATATTTGCGCTAGATAAGAGATCAAGAAAAGAGATTAAAAAACCAATGTCATGGTATTTGAGCATGGAAAACATTGAGTATATGGTCCAAGAGGCTTAAAAGTATAAAGCTAGAGATGAGAAATAGAGGCAAAATATCCCCTACAAACATGCTCTGATCCTATGTATTCCACAGTAAGGCCATGGTGGAAGATGAGACCCATCAAAGTAGAAATAAAGACGATGCCAGACAGAAGATTCTTGGCAGGTTCAATGGAATCATCAAATGGCTGGTGAAGAATCAGATTACTGTGAAGGAAGAATTTAACATGAACATAAAGAGCTGGAGATGGCTTTCCTTTGTCCCCTGGAACTTAATGTCTTTCAGCATAATCACATACATCTTCACTCTTCTCTGAATGGACCCTTCATCTCCTTGCTCTAACTAAAGCCTGAATGTTCCATGAGGACCCTGTTTCCCTTGTAAGCCTCTAAAATGGTAGATTCCTCCTCCCACATCACTCATCTGGTAGGGCCTGGAAATAGAGTCTATGTTCCTCCTGATACTCATTGCCACTTGCGAACTCTTGGCCTTTCCTCCTGCCTAAAACCTGCATCCAGCTTTGAACTGCAAGCTATGAGATTACCACACTCCACCCTTTCCTGTTGCTGTCAACTATTCTCCCTGTTGTATTCACTCCCCCTCACTGCCTATTGACTTACTATTGCCCTTATTTACACTACTCCTATTCTTATTGTTTCAAAATCCACTCAGATGTTCATTTTAACACTCAGGCCTGTCAGTCCCTTGAATTCTTCTACTCCAGTGATATTTTCCTTTATGGTACTTCATCACTCACTCTGGAGGACTCATATTAAACACTAACAACTCAAGCACTACATAACCCTCCTTGTTAAGCATAATCTTTCCACTCACTCCCACTGGTACACTGATTCCAACAATCCTTCAGTCCAGGGATCTACCATCCATTGATCATACTATTGCTTATCATCCTTCAGCCTCCCCTTCCCTCACCACATCCTTTCTGAAATCGCTTAGTTTTGATGGACAATTACGTAACTACCCTCTTGAATGCATCTTTAATACTCTTGCCCCCTCTCCTTATCTGCTGGGCTTCCCCCATTCTGGTTTAAATCCAACTCTTTGCCTGCACTCACAGAGCTAAATGTAGCTGGAGAAAGAAACATTGTAAAAGTACTATAGGCCAGTGGCATTTATCACATTTATATTCCTTGACTACTGATTTATGTGAAAATAAAAATAGGGGTAAAGGAGATTGATCAGAGACTTTTGTGGTATAAAATTAAAAGGCACCTTGTCCCAATAGATAGTGGAAGTTGAAGGAGGTAGAATTAAAAGCAGCTTAGGTTTCTAGCCTAAAAGCCTTGTGTTGTAAACAATGTTTAAGAACTTTCACCTATTATTGCATCATTCGTTATCAAAAGGAGCAAGTTCTTTTTTTTTTTTAAGATTTTATTTATTTATTTGTCAGAGAGAGAGCAGGAGCAAGCACAGGCAGACAGAGCGGCAGGCAGAGGGAGAAGCAGGCTCCCTGCTGAGCAAGGAGCCGGATGTGGGACTCGATCCCAGGACGCTGGGATCATGACCTGAGTCGAAGGCAGCCGCTTAACCAACTGAGCCACCCAGGCGTCCCAAAAGGAGCAAGTTCTTATTACAGATTAGGAAAACAGTTCTCAGGGAGTTTATGCAACATTTAAGCTCCCAGTCATTAAGTGGCAGATAGAATTTCTTGAAAGCCAAGATTGTTTCTATAGCTCTGTGTTCAGCAAAACACTATTTTTTTGAGTATTTTTTAAAATTTGTTTTCTATTATAAAACAGACCAGAGCCAGATTCATAGTGAGCAACAGTCCTCTCAGGATCGTCATTCAGTTCCATTCCCTCCCTTCAAAAAGAACTAAAGCCCAAAGTGGTGGTGTGATTTACTAAATGGAAGACCCAGGATTAGAATTCAGATTCCCCGCGCTATTGCCATTAACTCAACCTCTGAAAATAGGGCCAATTAAACGGAATTACATCTGCTTCTCAGGGGGAAAAAAAAATCTAATGGTTATAGAAGAAAAGTTGAAAGAAGACCTCTTTATAGCTCACAGAGCTTCCAACCTTAATTGCCTCAAGTGGATCCTCCAAGTACATAATTGCATCCTTTAACAAAGATTCCTTCTCATAGTTGGAATCGTGAATGTTGTGGTGGTTCCATTATTGTCCTCGAACTGGAAATACCCAAAATGAAATGCAAGGGACCGCTGACGGCACATTCCACCCGCAGAGTGCGTCATTACAGGAAAAGAAGCCGGAATGAGGGAAATTGAGACCCCACCCAGAGCCAAAGAAAGGAAAGCCCAATGCACAGATTGATTTCTGCTGGAGAAGACCGGCGTCGATACCTGTACTGGGTAACGGTCAGCTTAGCCTCGGGCTCGGCCCCAAAGCCTGGCAAGTGCTGGTTCAGATAGGCCTCTAGGGACCCAATGTTGAACTTGTGCTGAGGCAACACTTCCGCCGTGTCGGGCTCGGGAGAAGCATCGGGTTTCATGGCTGCGGCTGCCGCTGCCGGCCGCAGAGACAAAGATTCCACAGGTTTTGGGCGCTCAGAGCCCTCGGGGGCAGAGTACTTCTCCACAGCCAGGGGGCGAGGCCCGGACGCGACCGAGCGGAGATGACCCAGCTGCTCCAGCCAATCACACTGCCCCTGAATCTGGTGACTTAGGCGCTAACTGGGACGTGCCAGAGAACCTCCCGGTTCTCGCAGTTAACACATTTTCATTCAATCTCACAGTCGGAGGCCGCGGTCTTAAAGACGGCAAACCCCTGTTAGTCGCCACGGGCAATTAGGAACGGAAAGGCCTTGTCCCACCCCAAATTTATTGTACCGGCAGCCGTAAGACCTACGGGTCCGGCTCAGAAAAGGGTCCGTCAGGACCGTGAGCCCAGGAATAAAAGATCCTGGTAGCCGCCGGGCTGGAAAGGCAATATCGCAGGACGTGGGCTTTGGACGCTAAGGACCCCCGGCTCTGCTGCGGCCCTGTCTCTTACGACCAGGCGAAGAAGGAAGCTAAGAGGGGCGTTTTGGTTTGTTTTGGGTTTTTTTTCCTGGGGGGAGCGATGACTGCAACGTACCGGAAGCGGTACAGTGGGAGGCCCGCGGGAGCGGCGGCGACGTGTCGCCTGTGCGGCGTTGGGAGCACTTCCCCAGAGTTCTGGGCTAGGAAGGCGGCGGCTACGTGCCTCCTCACCCACCCTTGGCGGGGCCAGCAGGCCTGGCAGCGTGGGGCGGCGGCGGCGAAGGCCTGGGCTGGGAGCGTTGGCGGCCGGGGTCCCAGCCATGGCCGAGTCCGTGGAGCGGCTGCAGCGGCGGGTGGAGGAGCTGGAGCGGGAACTGGCACAGGAGAGGAGTCGGCGGGCCGTGGGGGGCGGCGACAGAGGCGGCGGCGGCCGTGTCCGCATCGAGAAGATGAGCCCGGAGGTTGTGGACTCCAACCCCTACAGGTGATTTGCGTTACGGTTCGGAGGCGGGCGAGGGCGTGAGGTCAGGGTCTGCGAGTGGTCTGGAGTGAGGCGCGCTCCCTTCCTTCCTTCCTTGCTTACACCGCCTTCCACCTCCCTCTTCTTGCGCTGGGGTCCTGCTCCCATACGCGCAAGGCCAAGTCTTAGCAGTGGTGGAAAGGTAGTCTTCCTCTTAAAACACACCCACCCACCCCCGAAACAGTCAGCCATATGGTGCTGCTCCTGGGCCTGCTACGGACACGCGACCGGTTTCCTAATGCCCCTGCCGTTAGTCTATCTCATTCTGCGTAAAGCTGATAGTAATTAACTTTCAGAAGATGACATTAAATGTAAAACCCACTAACTAGTAAACTTCGAGTTTCATAAAGGCTTCTCAGTATTTCAAAATTGGGGACGTGGTGGGCAGAGCAGGATTAGCTTTTTTAAAGCTGTTGGACTTGACCAGCGCTGTCTGGTCGTGTCCTTTCAGCGGGCTGAATGTAGTGCAGTGGTTATAAAAGTAAGGACTCTAGAGCCAGAGCGATCGGATTCAAATCCGATCAAAGCCCTTAGTAGCTGAGCAGCCATGGAAAATATTTCTGTGTATAGTAGGGACCAATGGTATTAGTGAAACCTTCAGGTAATACCTGAAGCTGAAAATCCAGAAGTAACAATGCTAGCAAGCTATTTAGAAATTTGTTAGTAACAGTTGAAAATGAGGAAGGAGAGGAATAGGGGAGTCGGGATCAGAAGCCTGCAGAATTTCTTAGCAAGCCTGGTAGAACTAATTGACTCTTTAAAGTGTAAATGAATGGAAAGTTTATGTCTATGTATATAGGTTTAGTTATATATATATTAGTCTCTTTCATATATATATGATTAAATCTATATACATATATTACTACATATACATATAAATTATAAAATTATATATACATATAAATCTATATACATATATTAGTCTGTTCCATATATACAAAACAGACTAATAACAATAACCAGGTAAAGTACCTCTTAAGAGTACTTGGCTGCAGTTGGTGCTTACTAAAAGTAGACATCATCCATTATGGGCAGAGACAGCTGATGTTAAACATTAAATATTTACATATGCTAAGAAAACACAGAAAAATGTTGAAATTTCACTTTGACTTATCTCATCTGGACAGGTAACATTTAAGTCAGTTGCTTCCATCTTGGCTGCACATTAGAGTATCTGAGGAGCATTAAAAAAAAAAAAAATCTTGTTGCACAGGCTACACCTGGAAGGATATTCGGTGTTTTTTTTAAAGCTGCCCAAGTGACTTAATTTCATCTAGTAAAAGCCAGCTGAAAGATTTCTCTTAAAGCATTAGTAGTGATTGAGTTTGTATTTTTCTATGATGATATGTGTTTACCTATATCACAGTTAAAAGATTGTAAACTTTAAAAATTCATTTTTTGGGGGGCACCTGGGTGGCTCAGTAGGTTAAAGCCTCTGCCTTTGGCTCAGGTCATGATCTTGGGGTCCTGGGATCGAGCCCCGCGTCGGGCTCTCTGCTCAGCAAGGAGCCTGTTTCCCTTCCTCTCTCTCTCTCTGCCTGCCTCTTTGCCTACTTGTGATCTGTCTAATAAATAAAAAAAAAAATTTAAATAAAATAAAAATTCATTTTTTTCTTTGTTTTAAGCCGCTTGATGGCATTGAAACGAATGGGAATTGTAAGCGACTATGAGGTATGGTAAACTTTCCAAGTTTTTGAAG
The DNA here is from genome assembly GCA_003697995.1 of Taxidea taxus jeffersonii. Lineage (NCBI taxonomy): Eukaryota > Metazoa > Chordata > Mammalia > Carnivora > Mustelidae > Taxidea > Taxidea taxus. The sequence continues at coordinate 76,935 of RCUC01167386.1, read as the reverse complement.
ATGATTTCAGTAAATGAAAATAATTTCTGATGACATTTTTTATGAAAAGTTAACCAGCAAATAATTTGCATTTCACAGAAAATCCGAACTTTTGCTGTAGCAATAGTAGGTGTTGGTGGAGTTGGTAGTGTGACTGCTGAAATGCTGACAAGATGTGGCATTGGTAAGGTAAAAACATTTCTCTTTGCCTATCACATAGGGAAGCTACTCACTTCTGGAGTGAATCAGGTATAAATTAGGAATTTTTCTCATTACTAATGGTTTATTGATTTGTGCTGTCTTTATTCATATTATACTTTCTACCTACAGGAGTTAAGACATAACCCCACCCAAATGGAAACTGATACTGATAAAGGCTGATAAAACAAGGAATATTCAAAATTTTGTTCAGAGACTTTGTGTTTGGGATGATACATATTACAATTTGGGCTTAAATGTTTTAGATATAGAAGCTTAGGAGACAAGGCTTTTAAATTGATAGTGTGTGAAACACAGGCATCTAACAAATGTTTCCTAAACATGCTTTATACAAGATGAACTAGAAAGCATGTACCTTTCTTTTTTTTCAAAGAATAGTGGCCCTTTACTATCTTATTTAGGAATATTTTAAAAAACTTATTTTAGTTTCAAGTCTGCAACACAGTGAGTGATTTCAGCAGTTCTATGCGTTACTCAGTGCTCATAAGTACAGTCACCACCTGTCACCATACAACATTATAACAGCGTTGCTGTCTATATTTCCTACACTGTGCTCAGCCTTATAAAAGAAAAAAATCTTGCCATTCATGACAACATGGATGGTCCAGAGGGTATTATGCTAAGTGAAGTAAGACAAAGACAAATACTGCATGATTTCACTTATATGTGCGATCTAAAAAACAAAACAAATGAACAAATGAAAAAACAGACTGTTAAGTGCAGAAAACAAACTGGTGGTTGCTAGAGGGGAGGTGGGTGGGAAGATGGGTGAGATAGGTGAAGAGGATTAAGAGATATAACTTCTAGTTAGAAAGTATATATCCTTCTTATTCTTAAAATTGAAATGGAGAATGCTCTAGATTTTTTTTTAAACTATACTTTTTTTTTCACTTTTTTCTAAAATTGATTAGGTTGTGGGTAGGAAGGAAAGATAACCGTATACCAGTCTCAGATTTATAAAGCTAAAGTCTGTGATGTTAGATACCTATTGGTTGAATGACAAAGCTTTCCACAATTGATTTCCACCTCTTTAATTTGTCATTTTGACAAAGCAAGAATTTTTCCCCACAAATTATTTATTTTATTTATTTATTTGATAGAGAGCACAAGTAGGCAGAGAGGCAGGCAGAGAGAGAGGGGAAGCAGGCTCCCTGCTGAGCAGAGAGCCCGATGCGGGGCTCGATCCCAGGACCCTGGGATCACGACCTGAGCCGAGGACAGAGGCTTTAACCCACTGAGCCATCCAGGCACCCCTCCCCACAAAGTTTATCGGTGCTTTTTAACATGTTGGTCTGTCCCATGCCACAAATTCTTTTTTTTTTTTTTTTTAAGATTTTATTTGAGACAGTGCATGCCCAGGCACAAGCAAGCTGGGAGTGGGGGCAGGGGCAGACAAGCAGACTCTGCACTGAGCACAGAGTCCAGTGTGGGTCTTGATCTCAGGACCCTGTGATCATGACCTGAGCTAAAATCAAGATCCGGACACTTAACCAGCTGAGCCCCTCAGGTGCCTCCATGCCCCAAATTCTTAAAGAAAGTGGTTTTAAAGTTGGACATCATCAATATAGAAAGGCAACACAAAAATAACTAAAAATATTTATTAACATGTATAGTCTTTCAAGAAGCTTATAAAAGCCAGTCAGCAGTTGCTTATAGTTGATATAAGGACCATGGCTGATTGATCTGGGGTAGCAGAGATCATGGAGATTATGGGTTTCAGGTTTGAGTGTGCTTTAGAATCACTTAGATGCCTTTTTAAAACCCGATTGCCAGACCCTACCCCAGTGATTTTGATTCTTTAGTGTTTGAGTGGACCTAAGAATTTGAATTTGTATTAAATCCCCAGGTGATTCTGATGTTCTGGGGGGGATTTTTAAGAACTGCTGGATCCAGGGCGCTTGGGTAGCTCAGTGGGTTAAGCCTCTGCCTTCAGCTGGGGTCATAATCTTAGGGTCCTGGGATCGAGCCCCGAGTCAGGCTCTCTGCTCATCGGGGAGCCTGCTTCCCCCCTCTCTCTGCCTGCCTCTCTGCCTACTTGTGATCTCTGTCAAATAAATAAAATCTTTAAAAAAAAAAAAAAAACCTGCTGGATCCTTGCCTCTTAGTCTGATGCACAAAGTAGTAGCATCAGCATTACATGGGAGCTTGTTAGAAATAAATACGACCAGGCCCTACCCCAGGTATACCAAATTAAGAATCTATATTTTAACAAAACTCCAGATGATTCATATGCATATTAAAGTTAGGGCAGTGCTCCTATATTTCTGACAAGTTCTCAGTGATACTGTTGGTGCTAGCCCAGGCCATGTTTTGAGTAGCAAGGCTATAAAACGGTGGTTATCAAATATTGCTGTAATTAGAATCACCTGGGAAGTTCAACAATCTTTTGATAATCCAGAATGGAATAGAATCAATCTTTGTGGATGGGACGCAGACATCAGTATTTTTTAAAGATTTTTATTTATTTGACAGAGAGAGAGGAATCACAAGTAGGCAGAGAGGCAGGCAGAGAGAGAGGAGGAAACAGGCTTCCCGCTGAGTGGAGAGCCCGATGCGGGGCTCGATCCCAGGACTCTGGGATCATGACCTGAGCTGAAAGCAGAGGCTTTAACCCACTGAGCCACCCAGGTGCCCCGACATCAGTATTTTTTAAAACTCTCCTAGGGATCCAGTGTGCATTCAAGTTTATAAGTTAAGGGTCTACATAGGTAAGTTTCAGAACTCTTCTCATTATGTAAAACAGATAAAGAAGAAGCTAATTCATGGTTAAATAGGGAAGTGGAGGATTGGAGACTCAGAGCCCACCTTTTACCCCTTCTGTGGTGTCCTGGATCACCAGATTCAGATTAGCTGCTTTATTTTACAGATGAAGATACAGGCCTAAAAAGAGTGACTTATCCATGATCAGAGCTAATTAGTGGCAGAGCTACAACTCATACCTCCTATCCCCAAACTTGAGATTTCCTTAATTTATAAACCAGCTATCAGGCTGAAGACTCAAATTTCAGACTTGGCCTGACCTAATAAATACTGCCTACTGAGCTGAAATAAACTATATTTTGTTTTAAGTTGAGTCAGAAAATTATCATAGAGGGCAGACGGGGCGATGTATTTTCTAGCAAGATATTAAGGGTTACCTGGGTTGTAGGTTGGATTTATTTGTTATTGTTGTTAATAAGATCCCCCCCTTATTTTTTTTTTCTTTTTGTAATTTTAGTGTGTGCAGGACGGTGCACCAGGTGCACCACAAGCCATAGCCCCCTTAACTGCTGTAGCCTTTGCCTCTGTGCTTGTCCTTCCTGCCCTTTTCCATTTTTTTTTTTTTTTTTTTTTAGATCTAGAATGCTGAGAATTGTGTTACAAAGTCACAGAATTTTAGATGAAGGAAGGGACCTTGGAAATATTTGAGTTCAACCTCATAATTTCTTACTGATAAGAAATAGGATCTTTAAAAGGTGTATGTATGAGTGTTGAGTGTGAGAAATGCAATTGTGCCTAAATATATAGAGAAGGAAACAATTAACTTACTGGTTAATAATTCTCTTTGGGGTGATATTTTAGCCATGGGCTAAGAATGGTGTCCTAGTCACAAAAGGAGTCATGTTACACTATAATTTTAAGTTATGACATTTGTTATTTTAAAATTTCATTTATCTACTATGTTCTTGGCCTTTAGTAAACAATTAAAATGAAATTGAATTTCTCAGTGAATCATTTAGGGAGACAGTAAGTGTTATGGTTCAGGTACAGATGCTGGGTTGAGAAGGCTTGAATTTGAATCCCATTGTCATGTATATTAGTTGAGTGGCTTTGGGATGTGTGCCATAGTTATCTTATTTATACCTATGTGAGCATTAAACGAATTAATATATGATACCTAAGTGTTTTTGAGCTAGTTCGTATTATTACGGTCAAACTGTTAAACTCACCAAATGTGAAGTCCACTAATTTATTCTTTGTTATTGTTATTTTTAGTTTATATTTTGGTATGTTTTTCATCAGAATACCACTATTTTCATTTTAGTTGCTACTCTTTGACTATGACAAGGTGGAACTGGCCAATATGAATAGACTTTTCTTCCAGCCTCATCAAGCAGGATTAAGTAAAGTTCAAGCAGCAGAATATACTTTGAGGTAAATGGAATAACAGTTAAAGACTATATTTAGTGAAATCTTAGTTTGTGTATTTTGTATAAGTTAATGCATAAATTTGGGGTGCCTGGGTGGCTCAGTTGGTTAAGTGACTGTCTTCTGCTCAGGCCATGATTCCGGAGTCCCAGGATCAAGTCCCACATTGGGCTCCATGCTCAGCAGGGAGTCTGCTTCTCCCTCTGACCCTTTCCCCTCTTGTGCTTTCTCTCTCTTGCTTTTGCTCAAATAAATAAAATCTTAAAAAGTTAATGCATAGATTTTTCTCCATAAAAATTCAGGTTTTACCTCTACAAATTGTCTTACCTCTTGGAACAGGGTTGGCAACATTTTTCTGTATAGGGCTAGATGGTAAATATTTTAGGCTTTGAGGACCAGCTATGAAACTGCCCAGCTATGTAGTGGTAGTATACTAACAGCTGTAGGCAGTAGAAATACGAATGAGCATGGCTGTGCTCCAATAAAACTTTGTTTATGGACTCTGAATTTTAAATCCCATGTAATTTTAGCATGTTATGAAATATTGTCCTGTTCTGCCACCATGTGAAAAAGGAAAAAATCATTCCTAGCTTGCAGACTTCGTAAAAACAGGTGGTAGGTCAGATTTTCCTAAGGGCCATACTTTGCAACCCTTACTCTAAGAAGTTTCTTTGTGGCCTCAAACATATTTGCACTGAATTAAATAAGGAACAAAGAAACTCTTTTGTCAGGCTAGGCTGTAGCTCACAGAGGTGATAAAGGCTTAATTCTGAGCACATACATGGTGGGAACATTTCTGTAATCCTGTAGTCAATACATTTTGAATGTAGTCCCTGAAGTGGGTCAAAGGAAATAGAAGAGGGCTATGGGTTTTCTTTGAATTGCTTGAATTCCATTTTCTAACCTCTGTTAAATGATCTTTTTCAGCTCTTTTTCTTGCTTTCACTTAGTATTCCCACTGGTAGTTTAATAATCACTCCTTTTTCCTTCTTAGGAACATTAATCCTGATGTTCTTTTTGAAATACACAACTATAATATAACCACAGTAGAAAACTTTCAACATTTCATGGATAGAATAAGGTACAGTTTTATTTATGAATATTTTGCAATGTCCAGCTCCGTTAAACAAGTATCATTAGAAAAATCTACTGATGTGTAACTCAGTGAGTTGGTAGATTGGATACATGTTTCTGTTTTTAAAATAGTTAATTTTGTGTGACCTTTATGTATTAGGAGCTCGGTAAAAAGTAAATGTTGTCCAAAAAACAGTAGTAGTAACAATAAAAAACCAAACCCTGTTATAATGATAGAAAAAGGGATCTTCAGTTGTAGGTTCTGTGCTCTAGATTATATTTCTTTGTGAAAGTGGTTTTCTGCAGACTGTTGTAACAGTACGGAGATACTGAATTATATTGTTTTTTTCTTTTTTTTTTAATTTTTAAAAAAAATTTTTAAATTTATATATTCAGTTTTTATTACATTTACATTTGGAGTGAAACATGAATAAAGTCTGAAAGCTGATAAGGCAATTGTAACTTCTGTGAATAGACTTTATACTTTTTTGTGCCAGGCAAAGTACTGTAATAGCATTGATATTTATATTAGTTACTCAATACAGACTAGATCTTTAATATTAAATACTATGTCATAATTGTACTCAAACATTTACTGCAAGAATAAGTGTGTGCCTGAAGAAATATAGTCTAACTAGAGTGTATTTTGTGTCCTGATTTTTTTTTTTTTTCCAAATAAAATTTATTTTCTTTACCTAGTAATGGTGGATTAGAAGAGGGAAAACCTGTTGACCTAGTTCTTAGCTGTGTGGACAACTTTGAAGCCCGGATGACAATAAATACAGTAAGTATCCCTATTGTATAAGAAGTTACATTCATGGGTTTATCCATTTTTTTTTTTTTTTGGTATAGTTCTGCATTTAAGAAAAGTTCTGCATTTAAACCCTCATGTAATATGTTAATTTTTAATTATTTCTTACCCTACTTTTGAAATTCTAATAACTCTGGGATCTGTCTAGCCTTGCTGGTATGGCTTCTGTTTCAGTATCCTATTCTCTCTTATACCAGTAGAGGTAACTATAAAATTGTAGATACTTCTGATACATAATTTTTAAAATAAATGACAATCTTAAAATGTCTCTATGTTAGCATTGGTTTTAACTTTTGTTACTTTAAGATAGAAATATGTATAAATTGCCTACAAACTTAGTTTCTCAGAGATAGAGTTCTTTGAATTACCATGTTTTCAGTTTTTCAAAAGATATTTTGCAGTTTTTGCTGAAATTATTTTAGAAAAATGAATTTTTTACTTTAATAAGAAAGATGTATTAGATAATCCCAATGGTTTAATATAGTTAAATAAATATTTATTGGCTATTTACTTAAATGCTGTCTGTTTACTTTTTAAATAAAGTGGCATTTGCCAAGGAATTCCACTATTCATAACTTTCCTCTTTTGAAAAATTTATAAAACACTTGGTAATCCATTTAATTAAATCCCAATTTTTGATGAAAAAACTTATAGTAAATTACTTCTTTTTATGTTCTTATGTTTTCATCTGTTTCTACCAAGGCTTGTAATGAACTTGGGCAAACGTGGATGGAGTCTGGGGTCAGTGAAAATGCAGTTTCAGGGCATATTCAGCTTATAATTCCTGGAGAATCTGCTTGTTTTGCGGTAGGCTTGATTCATTTTGGCTTATTTTTTTCACTATTAAGTACTAGAGTTCCAAGAGGTATTCAAAAATGTATTCAGAGAAAAAATAAACTTTGAATGCGATGGAATACTATTTTGAGCATGTTATACTTTTCTCCTTTTGTTTTGAAATATATTTTCTTTCATTCTTTTTCATGTAGTGTGCTCCACCACTTGTAGTTGCTGCAAATATTGATGAAAAGACTCTGAAACGAGAAGGTGTTTGTGCAGCCAGTCTTCCTACCACAATGGGAGTAGTTGCTGGGATCTTAGTACAAAATGTGTTAAAGTGAGTGAGGGCTAATTTTTCTGAATAGTCTTGTTTGTTTTTGATAAAAATATATTTCAGAAAGCATTTCAAATATTGGAGTTACCAGCTAAGTATTTAGTTTTTTTTAAATCTAGTTTCAAATATACGTAAGTTTTTAAATATATGTGTAATACATACGTACTTTAAATTTACATACATATCCTAGTATATCTAATTTAAATATAGGCGTACATATTAATACACATATGTCACTATGTATTTGTAATAGCTCATGTTAAATGGTACAGTGGAACTGGTGTATTTATATATGAAGTATTAACCAAATGATTTAAATCTCTGCAGTTTTGACCAAAGGGCATAAACACACTTCCTTATTTAATTCTTACTAAAAATAATATGGATGTGATTAAACATTAATGAGGATAATATCTCTGCTAGCCAAAAACAGATATCCAGCAACCACACCATCTAAACTATAGTAACAAAGGAGGCAAAGATTTCTTTGCAGCTAAAATTAATTCCAAAAGGTTTTTGAACCAATTCACACTTTATTAAAAGCAGAACCCCTTTAAGGGTTCTCTATCTCAGGCCATTTTTTTTCTTACTTTACAGCTTTAGTAAGCTTTTTTATGTTTCCTAACCCTACAGTGTAATAAGAACAAATTGCAGCATGATATAGAGAGGTACCCTGATACCAGAACCATCAGCTACCAACAAAAAAAATTGTAAAAAGCATACATGAGATTCTCAAGGCAGCTGTCTAGGGCTAGTTCATATAAGTAGACTTCACAACTGTGCAAACTGTATAAACTTCAGTAGGCCCTATCTAAAAACATTTTATGCTACAAAAAGGGTAGGGGGGAGGAATCATGGTTATAAACTGTTCTCTTAAGGATGTGTCATATTCAGTCAGACCCTTATTGATGGACATTAAAATTATTTACAGATTTTTTTGCTTCTGTTAACAATGCTGCAAACAACATCTTACATATATTTTTGTATAGTAGATTTTTATAGATACAAATTTTTAGACGTGGAATTTCTGAGTTCATGCAGTATTTGACTAAATTTCTCCTTCAAAAATACGCATTTCTATCACAGTGTAGGAATACCTTGTTCACCCACACCAGTTGATAACATTTGGTATCATTAGACTTCTTAATCTTTCTTAATATGATGGGTAAAAAAGGGTATCTCATTTTAATTTTCAGTTTTTTAGGGAAAGGGGTAAGCACTTACATTTTTCTGTGAATTGTCTGCTTCATATCATTTGGTCAGTTTTCTGTCTTTTAAAATGTTTTTTTATTTATTTGACAGAGACAAGAGGGAATACGAGCAGGGGGAGTGGGAGAGGGAAAAGCAGGCTCCTCACTGAGGAGTCTGATGCGGGGCTCCGTCTTAGGACCCTGAGATAATGACCTGAGCCAAAGGCAGAAACTTAAAGTCTGAGCCACCCAGGCACCCAGTTTTTTATCTTGTTATATACTAACATTCATTGCAAATATTTTTCCTTTTTTTTTTTAATTAACTTTATTTAAGCTTTATTTAAACATATAATGTAACCCCACCACCCTCTCCCAACCCCTCTTCCCCCCACCCCTCTCAGTTTGTTTTATGACATTAAGAGTCTCTTTTGGTTTGTCTCCCTCCCGATCCCATCTTCTTTCATTTTTACTTTTCCTACCACCTTAACTTCCACCCCCGTTGCATCAGAAGGTATTTTTCCTTTTGTATTTATTTTGTATGTGATTTCCCCAGCCCCCTTCATATAAGCTTTTAAAAGGAATTAGATTTGACTAGTAGGGAGCACAAGGGCACACTGGAAATGTTCTGTTTTTGATCTGGTAGTGCTTATATGGGTGAAGACTTCGAAAATTTCAGTGAGCTGTACATATAAGATTGTAAACTCTAAGTTGTGTATAAAAACTTTTAAAAAGTAGTTAGATTTAGTACCATATCTCAGGGATTCTTCACATTTGACATCAGTACTTAGAGTACCATTTTGTTACAAAAATCATTAAGTACTTCGATACCATTTCTTAAAAATTCAGTTATTTCTAATACCTTTATGGTTTATTTAAGTGTGCTTTGATTTGTTTTTCTAGGTTTCTGTTAAATTTTGGTACTGTTAGTTTTTACCTTGGATATAATGCAATGCAGGACTTTTTTCCTACTATGTCCATGAAGCCAAATCCTCAGTGTGATGACAGGAATTGCAGGAAGCAGCAGGAAGAATATAAGGTATACATCTATCCATCAGAATGTATGAGAGGTCATATTATTTGGATAATTGAAAACAGTTACTTAGATTTGGAATATATGATAATGGATTCTGAATTTTGAAAGTTTTATTTATTGTATCTCTAAGTTAGAAATGTTAGTAAATTCACTATGCTTCAAAAGTGAAAAAATCTCTCTGAAGTTTGTTCTTGTTTTGGTAAAGTAAAAAGCCTGTCTGAATTCTTGCTCAATGCTTCAAAGGACACTTTGATACTATTTGATTTCTACAGAAAAAGGTAGCAGCACTGCCCAAACAGGAGGCTGCTCAAGAAGAGGAAGAGATAATACATGAAGATAATGAGTGGGGTAGGAATTCTTTCATGAATTGAAATGGCAGTATCAAATCTCTTATGGGAGGAGATAAAATTTTAATTACACAGATTTTGAGTAATTATTGCTTAAGTTCCTTGAAAACTGTTACCATATTTAACTCTATAGGTATTGAGTTGGTATCCGAGGTTTCAGAAGAGGAACTGAAAAATTCTTCAGGTCCAGTTCCTGACTTACCTGAAGGAATTACAGTGGCATACACAATCCCCAAAAAGGTATGCCCCAAATCTGATTTATCATAAGTAAATGTTACATAAGAGAAAATTTTTACTTAATCTTCTCTCATCTTCATCCTATTTTATAATGCCAATGCAGTATTTATTGTTTTAGATATTTTACACTATGGGCATTAAGATGTATAAGAGAAGGTGTTCAGTATTAATGTGGAAATAGGCACAGTGCCTTTTTTTAAAGGTTTTTATTTATTCATTTGACAGAGAGAGACACAGCAAGAGAGGGAACACAAGCAGGGGGAGTGGGTGGGAGAGGGAGAAGTGCTGAGCAGGGAGCCCAACCAGCACATTGCCTTTTAAACTATTTGAAACACAGACCTAAAATAGTGTTACTGACTCATGAATGGATCAGATAAAGTAGATTTTGATTAAATGAAGATAACATTTTTGTATATTGAGCATTTTAGCTATAATACCATTTAAAGAATACCACTGCAGTAGAGATCTCAAGAATATTGAAATTATGGCCTTGTAAATCAAAAGATTGGTGAGGAATGTAAAGGATTTTGTCTGTCCTAAAAATTAGAGGGCATCTTTCTTAAAGTTTACTTTGTAAAGTACTTGAACATGGTTAAAACTTAGTGATTATATATTCCTAAGCATCACAAATTTTATATGGTTATTTTTTCACTATGTTTCCCTCATTTGTTGATAGCAAGAAGATTCTGTAGCTGAAGTAACTGTGGAAGATTCTGGTGAAAGCTTGGAAGACCTTATGGCCAAGATGAAGAATATATAGACAATGGACTGACCTATATTTTATTTCGAGTTAAGCCCATACCCTTGCAATTTAAAAAAAATCATTTAAAAACTGACAAATCTTAGGGCAACATTACTTAATATATAGTCTTCACAGAATTGTTACACTTCTTGAAAATAGTGTTATTTGTCCCTTGTTCTCTTCAACTAAATCAGTAACTCCTAAAACTCATGTTTCAATCTAGTTAAAACTTGAAAACCCAGCCACTGAAATGTTTTGCCCTTTTGGGAGGTGTGGGAAGAATGGACCGATATGATGCTCTGTTTGTTCTCCTTCCAGTAATCCTTTGTGGTCTGTTGCCTAAGACCATGGATAATAAAGTAGTATGTGGTTCTCAAATATAGGGAAAGGACAGGAGGTACAATCAATTGATTAGAGCTAGCAGATATCTACTCATTGTATATAGAATCCCTCTCTATAAGAAAACTGTCCACTGTTATTAACTTGGCCAACAGTGAATTTAAAATAGTTAATAAATAAATAAATATCCTCTCAAATGTTACCTGACTAAATACAAACTAAAATGTAGTCATCAGAAAAGTTTGTAAATCTGTGAATTCAAAACAAGACAAAGGCAAATAGAAGTAAGCTTTCTTCATGGATAAATAAAGGTACTTTCAGGAAGTAAAAATCATTATATTTCTGCACTGACCAAGGAAAAGAACTCCTTGCATGTGTAGAACATATATCTGGAGTATATCTGGAGTAACATATATCACTGCACTTTATTGAGCAAGGAATACATGTAGTTTAAGATTATCTAAATTATACCCGTCATATGGGCTACCTTCTGAGTACTTCATTTAAATTTGATTCTCTAGATAATTAGATGGTTGTCCTGTATTGGCATAAAAGAGACCTAAATTAACTCTGTAATGACTGACATGCATTTATTCACTGGAAGAGTATCATTTACCCTGATCATGGCCACTAAATTATAAATTGATAAACTGGTTTTCTCTAAAGTTGCATACAAATAATGAAAGCTTAGAGAACCTTAGTTAAATTTCCAGTGGTTCGGAGACCAATGAAAAATATGCATGTGTAACCATTATCAGTAGGATGTTACTATACTATGCTAATCTAATTTTTTTACTTGAAGATATAAATGATTAAATTGTATCTCTAGGGAAGAAATGTTAGTACAAAATGAAAAATGCAATTTCCACTTATAAAATAAATTTCCAAAGGCTGATTTCAGAAAGTTCCAACTAACAAATATGTTCAGTATATTTGCTTTGAGATTCTAGAATCATATAGTGATTGTTCTGCTTAGACTAAGGTTAGGAAAGTAAGGGAATGGTAGCCTTCAAACTTATTTATGTTGCCTTGGTAGGTCATTTGCCATTAAAAAAAAATTAGTGAGTTCATCTGTAAAACAGTTTTTTTCTAGTTATGGGAGATGTTTGAACTTCAGAAAAGATATGTAGTCTTTCTAAAAATAATCCCATTCCTTTGGAACATCTGGTATACTGATTCAGTCAGGCTTTGCTTATAATATTTTTTTTTAAGTAAGCTTCATACCCAGCATGGAGCCCAACACGGGCTTCAACTCACAACTATGCTTTGCTTATAATTTTAAAATTGTATATTTTGATAAAGTATAATAGCCAGAACTCACCCTTGTTCTACTCAACATGGCACTGCACACTGTTGGTGTCTTACGCTGTACCAGCTATTACCTAAGTTATCTAATTTGTCTAATGTCTTCCATTAAAAACTAGTTGGATGATTTACCAGGAAAAAAATCGGGTAACAGGTACCTTTTGCTACCTGGAGTGCTCTCTTTGCAGTCTGTATGCCATGAAAAATTAAAAAAAAAAAAAAAAAACATACACACACACTACATACATACACTTGGCAGTCTGTATGCCATGAAAAAAAATATATATACATACATACATGCACACACAGTGTGGCCGATTTGGGGAAATTAATCATCACCAAGTTTTACATTACTAAGTAAACCTCTAGTGCTTGATCACATTTTAAAACACTAAAGTGAAAGAAGGAAACACACTCCCCAAACTGCCATAGCACAAAGGCTCTAAATTACAGTAAAACAGTATGTTCAGGTTTGACCCCTTCCCCATTGTGAGTGGGAAGTTAATTTATATACCACTTAAATGTTTATGTAGTGGAAAAAGTATCCTCGGTTTTCTCACATAAAAACACTCCTTGAATACCTACACACACATTGATCAACACAAAAAGATAATAACCATTTAAGAATATTAAGGAAGCTTGGGGCGCCTGGGTGGCTCAGTGGGTTAAAGCCTCTGCCTTCAGCTCGGGTCATGATCCCAGTGTCCTGGGATTGAGCCCCGCATCGCATCGGGCTCTTTGCTCTGCATGGGGCTCTTTGCTCTGCATGGGGCCTGCTTCCTCCTCTCTCTGCCTGCCTCTCTGACTACTTGTGATCTCTGTCTGTCAAATAAATAAATAAAATCTTTAAAAAAAAATTAAGGAAGCTTTAATCCTCCAATTGCATCATTTTTTCCCATACTTCTCTTTCTGTAAAGTATTAATTAACCATAACATTATTTGGTTCCTATCAATTCTGAGTTGTCTGAAAGCTGCCTTTTTGATCACGAAGATGTGAATGAATATGAACATATTTCTATTTGAGAACTCAAATACAAAGAGATGTGTGTCCCAGATTTTTTTTTTTTTCCTCAAAGATTTTGTTAGAGAACATGAGCTGGGTGAGAAGAGGGAGAAGTGGACTGCGGGGAGCCCAGGGCTTGATCCCAAGACTCCAGGATCATGACCTGAGCTAAAGGCAGATGCTTAACCAACTGAGCCATCCAGGTGCCCCTATTTTTAGCTTTTTTTTTTTTTTAAGATTTTATTTATTTATTTGACAGAGATCACAAGTAGGCAGAGAGAGAGGGGGAAGCAGGCTCCCTGCTGAGCAGAGAGCCCGATGCGGAGCTCGATCCCAGGACCCTGGGATCATGACGTGAGCCAGAGGCAGAGGTCTTAACCCATGGAGCCACGCAGGCGTCTCTATTTTTAGCTTTTTAAGTAGACATTTTCCATGAAAACATTTGAGTTGGTAGTACATTAAGTAGTAAGATCAAAATATAGCTGTCAAAAGTGTACTTAAATTTTGTGAAATATATGGAGTTCTCAAGTCCCAATGGTAATTAATGAATTTTTACCGTAAATCACTTTGAATACAGTTATGTTTACACTTACGTTTTTCAAATCCAGATTTTTGGGAACAAAGAATAAATGCCTATTATTCTTTTGCTGGTTTTTCCCTTTTTCAGGGTTCTTCTAGAATATTAATCTCAGATTATTTCCTAAAGCAGTTTTTAAAGGCATTAAACTTAATAGACTACTTATAATGTATTAAATTACTATACTACCAGATAATAAAACTTTAAACTTTAGTAACTTAATTCTGAAATCATTGTATGGTAATTTTTTAATTTAATTACTTTGTGCCTTTCATAGCTGGCAAACCCAGAATGATGTACTATGGTCATGTTTAATCTTTTTTCCTTTTGAACTTCTCTCAAAAGGGGAAGACGATGCTCATTTTATAAGATCCTTCCAAATTTCTTCTAAGTCACCACTGTAGTGCCTTAAAATCAGACCATTGCTTCTCAAACTTAGGTGCATATGAATCACCTGGAGATCTAGCCAAATTTCAGATTCTGATTTAGTAGGTCTGAGGAGAGGCTCTAGAGTTTTAATTTTTTATAAGCTCCCAGGTGGTACTTATGATTCTGGTTCATGGACCACCCTTACAGAACATTAACCAAAACCCTATAAAGTCACCAAAACTTAATTTGAGCAAACTACTCTATGTATGGACAACATGCAAGTATTTTTGTAACGTTCAAAGTATTTATTAATTCTCTAACTACAGCTCTCTTGTATAAACTGAACTGGGGAAAAAACCTTGAAATTGCGCTTTTATTTTAAAACGGCCAGGTATAGTTATTTTATCTTTCACCTTTATAATTAACATATTAGAATCTTACAGGTATTAGAATTGAAGATTTTATTACATATAAATACATAAAGAGCATAAAACCAAAAGCGGCAATATTTATAAAACCTGTAAAACGTCATTTTCATACAAAATAGACTAATCTGAATTTGAGATAAATGAAGAGATTTAGGGCATTTAAGAAAGGAGAGGAGACTGTCATGCCCCTATTCTGGGGAAGGTCAAAGAATGCTAAGAGCTTGACTTGTTGCATTAATAACTTCAGATTATGCAGATACATATAACATAGCAGAACAATGTAGAGAGAGTAGAAAGCAGAGGGCTTAGCCCAGTCTGCTCATGGAAAAGGTAGAATTTTAAAAAATGTAGCAGTCAGAGACAACTGTTACTAGTTCATTTTACAGAAAACAGTTCAAACCTTTCATAAACATTATCCCTTTATTCCTGGAAACTTTTCTTTGAGGTAGAGATTTGGGCCAGGCTACTGCTGAAAAGCACGACCAGGAATGGTGATGCCAACAGAGCTCTTGAGAGATGAAAGAATTATGGAATTGAACTCCTTGTTTTCATAGCTATGCCAGGTCTTGCTGAACAGAGAACCACTCTTCATGATCAGTTCTTCATGTCATTTTAGGGTTCTAATGTGTCCATATCCGTGGGTATCAAACATTAAGAAAGTTAATTTCTTTAAGCAGCTAATACTGACACAATCATGACTCAAACTTCAATGTAGTCTTATGCAATTTCACTCAAATATCATTTAAGTCACACAAAATAAATTAAAAATTCTTTGTTTTAAATTCTTATGTTCCAAATATTTCTTAATTATTTAATCCTGAGGTGCATTTACAATGAATTGTAATTGCTATTACCTCTGTCCTTGAAGGAAAACATGAGGAGAATGGGTTGTTTTTAAGCTAAATGTGTCTCCACTTGAGGAGTGTCGGGAAGGAGCTTTTCCACCCAAAAGTGACGTTTCTGCTTCTTTTATTTCCATCGCCCTTTTGTATAGTTCAGCAGCTTTTTCAAAATCCCCTTCTTCATAGCTTTGAGAGAAAAAAATTGTTAAAATGAGAATATACCCTCTTAAATTGAAATGACCTTAGAGGGGGGCACATGGATGGCTCTGTGGGTTAAAGCTTCTGCCTTCGGCTCAGGTCATGATCTCAGGGTCCTGGGATCGAGCCCCACATCGGGCTCTCTGCTCAGCGGGGAGCCTGCTTCCCCCTCTCTCTCTGCCTGCCTCTCTGCCTACTTGTGATCTCTGTCAAATAAATTAAAAAAAATCTTTTTAAAAAATGACCTTATAGGATACAGAATAAGACGTGAATAATTCCCCATTTTCTCCTATTTCCAGTGTGTGCATTCACTCAGGTAGACCTATAAAACAGAACACCCAGACTCTTCTATCTGAATTGCTAACGTGTATCTTGGTGCCTCATACAGACACCATTAAGACCATGTTGTAATGGATGCAGTGGATTGCTAATGGGAAGTCTCTGCATCTGGAGATACACAAACACAGACAAAGCAAAATCAACATGCACTTTTTTTTAGAGAGAGAAAAAAGTGTGTACACGGGGTGGGAGGTAGGAGCAGAGGGGAAGAGAGAAAATCTTGAGCAGGCTCCAGGTCCAGTGTGGAGCCCAGTGCAGAGTTTGACCAGGGCAGTCTCACAGCCCTGAGATCATGACCTGAGCCCAAACCAAGATGCATAACTACTGAGCTACCTAAGCACCCCCAAATCAACATCCATTTAATGGTAAATTAATTTTTGAGGACAGTAAATTGCCCATATTACCCCCAGAACCAGTTAGCCACAAATGTAAATCATTTTTCACTATTTACATGATACATTCCTCTACAAAACAGATTGTGCAACATTGATTAAACTTCTGGATACCACTTTATTATCTTGAAGTAAATCAACCCAAAACAACCCCTTCCCTTCTTCCAAGAAAAAACAACTAGCACTAAATATTGTGTTCTGTGATAAGTCAAATTAAAGCTGTTCTAAAATGGAGTTTGGCTGTTACCAGGAAGCTGAAAAAATTCTTACCTAAGCACAGCTAAATTTTTTAATGTTTCTCCAACTCGAGGATGCATCCGACCCAGGCTATCTTCATAAATCTTTAATGCTCTTTCATATAATGGCAAGGCTTCGATGTATTTTTTCTTATTAAAAAAAGCAGTAATATTTACTTGAACACATTGAGTTGCTGAAATTACTATTAACATTCTAGACTAAGCTGATCTACTGGGGTAAGCCCCTTTAAAAAGTTAATATCCTCCTATAGATTAAAAATTTATTACTAATCACCATGGTAGAAGCATATAATAGAAGTCAGAAACCTAAGTTTTAGACCCAGCTTGGTGACTACTGACTTGAATCCAATAATACAAGCAAAAACCTGTTTCCTTATTGCTTAGTGGGTATATGTGCTTTTCACCTATCACGGGCAAATGCCACAGCTTAAAGATAGTATTAGACATAGAGAGGTACAAAGTCTCCAGGATTAAAAATGAGACTTATGCAATGAACTAAATAAATACTCAGTTGGTGTTTTACACTAAAAGGAAGGGACCATCTTACAAATCTAACTTCAATAATTTCTCAAATACAAAAGGAAGCATTAGTAATCTTAATTTTTCTTCAGTTACTTTTACTGTGCCACATCTATTTCATGTTTATATTTCATACCTTAAAATCATTCATAAAGAGTTAATATGTGGGAACTTACCATTTGGCTATAGAGAACAGCTAAGTTCACCAGAGCAGTAGCTACACTTGGGTGCTTTGGGCCAAAGGATTTCTGCCGAATTTCAACAGCCAGCTCATATAAAGGTACAGCTTTGTCAAGTTTCCCCTAAAAAACAAAAGCAAAATCTAACAAAAATATTAAAATAATAAATACTATCTGATCAAATCTTTTCCCCTACATAAAATTTTCTATTAGTAATTTTGAGGAAAAAATTTCAGAAATAATCTTCTCATACTTTAATGGTTTGGTTTATAGATAACTGAAATCTAATGGGATATGTATAAAGCTACAATGAATGTAAAAATATTTTCTTTGATGATTCAGAAAGCCCTTTTATAAAGCTTATCCAGTATCCAGTTCTCAGTGAAATAAAAATATGCAGTAGAATGTTTGCTATTATAATTTAGATAGCACATCAAAAATAAAATCTCATTTCCCACCAAATCCCTTCAAGATTCTTCTAATTTTTAAAAAAGATTTTATTTATTAGAGAGAGAGAGAGGGAGATGCTGAATCAACTGAGCCACCACGATGCTCCTCTAATTATTTCTTTTTCACTTGAAAGTTGGGCAGAAGGATGCCCGGGTAGCTCAGTCGGTTAAGTGGCTGCCTTTGGCTTAGCTCATGATCCCAGTGTCCTGGGATCAAGTCCAGAATCGGGGTCCTTGCTCAGCAGTGAGCTGGTTCTCTCTCTCCCTCTGCCTGCCACTCTGCCTGCTTGCGCACTCTCTCTCTCTCTCTCTCTGACGAAGAAATAAATAAATAAATGAAAATATTTTAAAAAGAAAAAGAAAGTTGGGCAGAAATAGCAACAATGCATTGTTCTTACTAAAGCATTAACTTCAGGGCCAGGTTGACCAGCAAGGGTCTTCACAAAGTCTAAAGATAGTCTAGTCTATGTAGCTCTGTAGCTGCATTAAATGAAATGAAATCAGACTTCTCTGGCATTTTTTTTTTTAAAGAACAGCTACAAAAATTCCAAAAGTCACTTACGCTAGAACCCTAGGGAAAAGAATGGTTACCTTTCATTATAGGCAAAGAAAAGAAACTGTGAAATAAATTTATTTATTTATTTATAAAAGATTTTATTTATTTATTTGACAGACAGAGATCACAAGTTGGCAGAGAAGCAGGCAGAGAGAGAGGAGGGGAAGCAGGCTCCCTGCTGAGCAGAGAGCCCGATGTGGGGCTTGATCCCAGGACCCTGAGATCATGACCTGAGCCGAAGGCAGAGGCTTTAACCCACTGAGCCACCCAGGCACCCCGAACAGTGAAATTTAAATGCTCATTTAATCACCTACAAAGATTCCTCCTTCACCTTTGACAGCTAGGTGATTTGCTGTGTTTATGGCTGCTTAACTCATAAAACTTAATAGTGGTTGAATTTTAGAACTTCTGAGATATAAGTTCCAAATAGAATGTTAATGAATGCATTTGTATTTGGAATATATTTTAACAAAACTAAACCAGTATCTTACTTAAGTCTGTTATAATTTTTTAATGTTCTGCTCAGCTATTTGTTAAAAAATTTAATCATTATGATTGAGAAGTTCATAGAAAATAATCTGTCCATCAGAAGACAAATTATTTTGTGTGTGTGAATTTTTTAAAAGACTTTATTTATTTATTTGACAGAGACACAGCAAGAGAAGGAATACAAGCAGGGGGAGCAGTAAAGGAAAAGGGAGAAACAGGTTTCCCACCAAGCAGGGAGCCCAATGAGGGGCTCAATCCCAGGACCCTGGGATCATGACTTGAGCTGAAGGCAGACACTTAACTGACTGAGCCACCCAGACACCTCAAGAAGACAAATTATTTTGCTGACAGTAATTATGACTTAAAATACATGTAAGCACGCCACAGATTACTTACCATTTTCTTATACAAGATTGCAAGATGCTTCACTGTATAGGCCAAAGAAGGGTGATCAGGAGCTAGTGCTCGTCTCCGAATGTCTAAAGCTCTTTCATAAAGTTCTTCTGCTTTATCATACTGTTTCTTTTCATTGCATAGAGCTGCCAGATTATTTAAAGACTGGGCACAGTCGGGGTGATCTGGTCCTAGGACTCGCTCTCTCATTTCTAAGGACCGCTTCAGAAACTGGTCAGCTGTTCTATGAACAAAACCCCAAAATGGTTTAAATAATTTATTCTCTAAAGACTCCTTAGCCCTAGTTAGGTAGAGAACTGAAGCATTTTTATTCTTAAATCCAAGACAGTTGATATGAAGGATTCGGCTCAAAGTCCTCTCTCTCCCTCTTTCCTAGTCCATATCCCTTCCTGCCCTTTTCCAAAAAATAAAAATGATAGTGTGAGGACCTAAAGTAGCTAGATGATTGCCTCAGTTCTCCACTTGACTTTTCCTAAAAGACAAACCCATAAATATTTTCCAAAACAAACTTCTGATACCTTTAAATAAAATAAAAAGACCTAATTCAAAAGATTTTGGTATTCATTGTTTTTCCCTTTGAAGTAGCTACTATATAATTTTTAAATGAAGTACCCCTTCTGAAGACAGCTAGCATTTGTTATGTTTTTCTGACATCCAGAGTATCAAATGTGTTAGTTTTCTGAAATCCAAAGAAGCCACAAAACACTTTTTCAGAGTATAAATATTAACATCTTTTTGAATCTTTTAAGTCCAAATGAACTAAAGACCCAAACCAACAGCCATCTACATTCTATCCTTTATTCTCCCTTTGTGCCAAGTTTCTTCTATGAATTCTCATGTACAGCATCTATACAAAACACTTTTTATAATCATATAAAACATACTAGGGATGCTACAGAATAACTTTTTTAGCTAATAAAAGAATGTGACAGGAAACCTGAAAAAATGCCATGGCCTTTGTTAAGCGTACCTGTATGTTCATAACCCACCACACGTGAAATCTGGCATGGTTTCTGTCAATTTATTCTAGCTTGACTTGATAGAAACGGAAAGTAGCTTTCCATCTAAGAGACACAATGGACACTTATTTTCATTATTAGCGTCACGGTACTCACTCCAGGTTATTCTGAAGATAGTAGAGAACACCCAGCTCATTGAGGGTCCGAGCATTGTCAGGTGTGTCCTTTCCTAATGTGAGCTCTTCTAACTGCAGGGCTCGTCTACGTAAGAGGGCAAATCCATACTGAAGCAAACACAAATGGAGAATAGGTACTAAGTTAAAGGCATTCCTTGATTCTGAAACACTACACTGGAGCTCTACAAAATCCTTTCTCCCTTTTTTTTTTTTTGAAGGTTTTTTTTTTTTTTTTTTTTTTTTGACAGACAGAGATCACACAAGTAGACAGAGAGGCAGGCAGAGCGGGGAGGGGAGAAGCAGGCTCCCTGCCGAGCAGAGAGCCCGATGCGGGACTCGATCCCAGGACCCTGGGATCATGACCTGAGCCGAAGGCAGCGGCTTAACCCACTGAGCCACCCAGGCGTCCCTCCTTTTGCTCCCTTTAAAGCAGGTAACAATTCATTTAAGTATCACACTGAATTAATTCAGTGTATATTGCAAATGCACATACTTCCATCTGGCATCACATTCTAAAATTCAGTAAAACCTGTTTTAAAGTGATGATGAGTTATTTTAGCAAAGTGAACTGAGCCCCAATGGCTTTGAAAAGATCAGGACACAGAATTAACCTGCAGATATTTACCAATCCCATGGCTTTAAGTGTTTAACTTAAAAACATCAGGTACTTAAACTGCACCTAGCACTTGAAAATAGTAGACAAATAAATCTTAGAGATCAAATGCACAGTACAGTGAATGTAGACAAGAATTCTGTATTACAATCATCAAACTTGCTAAGAGATTTTAACTATTCCCACCACAAAAAAGAAATAATAATTATGTGATGTGACAGAGGTGCTGTCACTACAATGGCCATTATATTACAATATATAATGTATCAAATTAGCATGTTATATATATTAAATTTACACAATGTTGTATGTCAGATATATTCAATTTTAAAAACGTACATAGCATTTGAAATTAAAACAGGCTATATTTAGATTTTATCAGCAGCTTGGAAAAATGAAAACAATTTTATGTGTGTGTGTGTTCAAAGGTAAGAATTTCCTTGCATTTGAATCTAACATACTAAATTTTTAAACTTGCCTTTCCTTTACAGAGTGAAGCAGCTTTTAATTCATCTTCCAAAGTCTAACCTTCAAAATGAACCTTATAGTCCCACTTTAAAAAAAGCAAAAAAAATTTTCCCATGTTTACTGAGATATAATTGCCATAAAACATTGTATAAGTTTAAGGTGTATAACATAATGACTTCACAAATGTATATACTGCAAAATAACCAGAGCATATTGTTTTATATACTTCTAAAAAGTCTGCTAAGTTGTATTTCTCAGTAACATGTATTATATATACATATATAAGAAAATGTTAGTACTTTTATAGAAATCACTTTAATATCTCAAGTCTTAAAACATGTGAAGTATACACAGCTATATTATGATACTCAGAGATGCTCTTTTCCTCTAGTTTAAAACACAACACAAAAGAAATCTCTCATTACCAAGTTGCCTTTTCTCCTTGTAGCCTTCTGACGAATTTTAAAGGATTTTTTCCTAAAATGTTCAGCTTGTTCATATCTTTAAAAAATAACAATAAAGTCAAACAAAAGAAACACGTCCACAGTATCATATTTCAGTGAGATGAAAGCATTCCTTACATAGTGTAAAGATTTTTTGGCTCTTAAATGTAGTATAATTTCTAAAAATGATAGTCACATGGAATTAAAAATCTTTAACAAAAACCTTCATAAAACAAAATCTAACAAAACATCTAATCCTCCAAGTAGCTACATTTAACAGATTTTTAACTGATTTAACTCATTCTGAATCTCTAAAGGATGCCCTAACTAAACAAAAATCTAAACTTTTAGTTTGCTCCAACACCTTCTTCTGTACATGCTAATTTCTGGTCAAATATAAATGTGAAATTCACATAAAATTTATGTGCAACAATACCTCTAGAAATTAAAAGAAAAAAAAATCCAATCTGTATCATTAACAATACACGATTTCTGATAGAGGAAAAGATGCATTCAGTGGGTGTCTAGTAGATTTTTTATTACACCAGGGATTGGCAAACTTTTTCTGGAAAGGGCTACATAGTAAATATTTTATGCTTTGTGGACCACATGGTCTCAACTACAACTATGGAACTCTGTTGCATCACGGAAGGAACCACAGATAATATGCACATGAAAAAATGTGACTATGTTCCAATACAACCTTATTTATAAAACAAGGGGCCTAGTGGGCTTGGCCTATGGACAATGGTTTGCAGCCCCTCTATTAGCAGTACACTTAATATTACAAAGCTAGCTGGTGAAGGAGCCCAGCTTCAAACCCGACTATATGACTCCAAAGTCCATGTTCTATCATCCATGTATCTTCAAATGGAGATGAAACTTGTAGTTCTAATTTTCTGTTTACTGCACAAAGACCTGCCACCAAGAATAATCTTTGAACATGGTAGATTCAAAAGAATATGGGATAAAAAAGTACACAGCCACAAAACAAAGCTTACCCCATAAGGACATTAAGAACTGTGACACCCCATCATAAAACTGGAGTATTACTGATCTAAGTCTTACTTATTTTGTTTCTGGTACAAAGTTGCCAATGCCTCAAGTTCACGAGCAATATGGGGATGTTCCACACCATAAGCATTTTCGGAGATTTCTAAGGCCTGTTTATACAGCTGTTCCGCATTGCCAAACTTCTTCCACTGTACATACACACTTGCTAGTTGGTGGAGGGACTGAGCTACTCTTGGGTGATCTGGATCTAAAGCTGTTTCTCGAATTTCTAGAGACCTCTGCAAAGGCACCACAGCCTAGGAGGAAAAAAAAAAGTTAAAGGCCAGTACCAGTGAGGGAGATGCTGTAAGATCTGTAGTCTCATTAGCACAACAAATGAAGGCGACACTAACTCCTAGCAAGGAGAGAAAAGCCAACCAGGAAAAACCCACCTTTGCCTCTGACTCCCTGCTGGAGTTACCTGACTGAGGAGGCCTAGATCCTTGAGAAATCGCCCCAGGGTTTCATAAAGATCAGCCAAGCAAATCATGTTCTCCTCGCCTTCACAGTTTTTCTCATACTGCTTCAATGAATCAAAGTATTCTGCTGCCATTGCGCTTTTATCTTTGCCAACAAACTGCCAGTAACTCAGCAACTCGGCAAAGTGTCCTCTGTTTCAACCAAAAAATGTAAGTTAATGAAAAACAAGCTTTAAAACCCATTATTGAATGAAAATGCCAGAATTCATGTCAGCCTACTGACGCTTCATTAGCAGGCAGGTATAGTGGAGAGGGAGGTAAGACTGTTAACTCTGTCCTCTGAGTCCATCCCTTCCTAGCTGTGTGGTGGTGAGCAAGTGGTCTGACCTCTTACACCTCATCATCCTTATCTGCAGAAGGGGGGTCACTAACCCGATCTGCCTCAGGTGCTACTATAAGCAGATGACAGCACATAGCAAGTACTCCATAATGTTGGCTGCTGTCTCTATACTTACTAAAAACATCCCATTCTGAGTGGGAGACCTCACACTGCCTCCTTTCCCAATTAGCTAAATGCTACAGCTGAATCTAATTCCATCTGTCCTTCTGGGCCCACTCAGATGCCCCTCTTTGCCAGTTGCTTTCTGCTCTAAATCTCATTTTTATTACAGCATTATGGGGGTGGTTTGGTAATTTATTTATTTTGTGAGATATAACTGACATCCAAATTTATTAGTTTCGGGTGTACAACTCATGATTTGGTATCTGTATATATAGTAGTCCGCCTTTGCCCGGGTTTCCCTTTCTCCAGTTTCAGTTAGTGGTGATCAACCATGTTCCGGGAGCAGATGCTCCTCCTCTTAGGTAAGGTCAGAAGGTCAATAGTAGCCTGTGGCTCCAGCACAATGCCTACTTCATCTCATCACTGGGACATTTATCATCTCACATCACCATGAGGAGAAGGATCAGTCCAGTAAGATATTTTGAGAGAGAGACCACTTCACATAACCTTTATTATAGTATATTGTTATAATTACTCTATCTCATTATTAGTTATTACTGTTAATGTCTTATTATGCCCAATTCATAAATTAAACTTTATCATAGGTACATATGTACAGGGAAAGACAATATATATAGGGCTCGGTATTATCTGTGGTTTCAGACACCCACTGAGAGTCTTGGAAAGTATCCCTCTATGGGAAGGGGGAACTACTGTATGGCAAAATGATCGCCAGAGTAAGTCTAATTAACGTCTGTCCCTGTACATAGTTACAGAATTCTTTTTTCTTGTGATGAGAACTTTTAAGACCTACTTTCTTAGCAGCTTTAAAATATGAAATACAGAATTATTAACTATAGTCTCTATGCTGTACACCACATCCCCAAGACTTATTTATTTTATGACTGGAAGTTTGTACCTTTCTATTCCTTTTACCCACTTTGCCCACTCTGACAATTAGTAATCTCTTCTCTGTACCAAGGGCATGTTTGGCTTTTGTTTTTGTTTTTTAGATTCCAGATATAGGTGAGATAATATTTGTCTTTCTCTGGCTTATTTCACTTAGCATAATGTCCTAAGGATCCATCCATGTTGTTGCAAATGCCAAGATTTTGTTCTTTTTCATGGCTGAATAATATTCCATTGTTTGGATGTAATGTGCACATACATATATACACACACACATCTTCTTTATCCATTCATCTATCAAGGGACACTTAGGTTCTTTCCTATTTTGACTATTGTAAATAATGCTATAATGAACATGGGGGTGCACATATCTTCTCAAATTATTGTATTTGTTTTCTTCAGATAAACAGTGAGAAGTGAAATTGCTGGGTCATATTGCAGTTCTAGTTTAAATTTTTTAAGGAAACTCATACTGTTTTCCACAGTGGCTGTCCCAAATTATATTCCTACCAAGAGTACACAAGGGTTCCCTTTTCTCTACATCCTTGCCAGCATTTGTTATCTCTTGTCTCCTTGGTGATAGTAATTCCAACAGATGTGTGATGATATCTCATTTTAATTTTTAATTTGTATTTCCCTGATGACTAGTGATGTTGAGCATCTTTTCATGTATCTGTTGGCCATCTGGATGTCTTTTTAGAAAAATGGGGGCGCCTGGGTGGCTCAGTTGGTTAAGCGGCTGCCTTCGGCTCAGGTCATGATCCCAGCATCCTGGGATCGAGTCCCACATCGGGCTCCTTGCTCGGCAGGGAGCCTGCTCCTCCCTCTGCCTCTGCCTGCCTCTCTGTCTGCCTGTGCTCTCTCTCTCTCTCTAACTAATAAATAAATAAAATCTTAAGAAAAATAAAAAAAAAAAAGAAAAATGTCTATTCAGATCCTCTGCCCATTTTTAAATCAGATTCTTGTTATTGATTTGTAGGAGTTCTTTATATATTTTGGACGTTAACCCCTTTGCAGATATATGATTTACAAATATTTTCTTTCATTCAGTAGGCTGCCTTTCCATTTTGTTTATGGTTTCCTTTGCTGTGCAGAAGCTTTCTTAGTTTGATATAATTCCACTTGTTTATTTTGCTTTTGTTGCCTTTGCTTTTTGTGTCAGATACAAGAAATCATCACCAAGACTGAAGTCAAGCAGTTTACTGTCCATGTCTTCTGGGAGTTCTATGGCTTCAGGTCTTATATTAAAGCTAAATTTAAAATGCCATTATTCTTTGTTATACCAAACAACCACTTAAATCTGTTTTTTTTTGTAGAAGGTGTTCTACAAATAAGTTTCTTACCTTTTATAAAGATTTTGAGACACCAAGAGATTGAGAAGACAATCATGCAACTTCTGTTTACTTCCCTGCTGCTGAAAAAGCCAAGGGAGCTCATCTGCACTTCTCCAAGTCACTTGGTCCTGACTGTCAGAAGGAAAAGGACAACACTCAGTAATACCTTCCAACAAGGAAATTACCTCCAAAGGCTTCAGACAAATGTTGAAGGGAGAAAAATATGTTTGACATCTACCTCTGACTCTTTAAATATAATCTAATATTGAGAAAATTAGGTCAAAATCAGAAACTCTAAGAAATAATCTAAGAAAATAAATACAGTGATATCAGGACCACTCATCAAACTCTCAAGGTGTTTTCCTAAATTTGAGCTATTAAAAAAAAATCAACCCAAATATATACACATGGTATACAGACACACACATATTTTTGAACTATTAAACTGGAATAAATAATAAAATGATCTTACATTGATTTCATGTAAGTTTAAATCTTGAGCATGATATTAAAAGACTTACATAATAATCTCTTGTTCTTTTGACATTAACAGGGGAAATGAATAAATCTTCTCTATAATTAAATTTTTATACATTAAGTTATAAGCAAAGGAAGAGAGAAGTAAAGACACAGGGGTAAAATGTGCTGCAGAAGAATAATACGGACATTTATAATACCTTAGCTGCATGGTGAAGTAGTTGATTAGCTTTTGCCTACATGAAGAAATAATGGCTGGACTGTCCATGTATTCCAGTCTCACTGTTTCCCAAGCCTGGGAAGAAAAAGAAAAAATATTGCAGTCTAAATTAGTTTATAAACAGGAATTTGTAATTATTTTAATTTTACAGATGTATAATAGAGATGGCAAAAGACTATTTTAAAATTCAGGATATGTTTATGTAATAAACTGGTAAAGAATAAAAATCTCCTGGAAGCACTTAAAACACAATTGAAACTTCTAGTTACTGCAGTAAAAATATCAAATGTGGACTGAAAAAGTACTGAAAAGACTGTATTTAAGCAATACACAATAGAGGAAGATAAGCCTGTGAAATTACAAACATAGCACACCTGCAAAAACAACGCAGCATACTCCCATGAAAGACTTCATTCACATTTGTATACATATAAGTCAACCACGGCATTGCAGGTGGATAAGAATTATACCATTCAATAGGTCCTAAATATTTACTACTACATACTAGATGTCATGCCTAGGACCTTATTAGGATCAAGGCATCGATTCACTTCACAACCTCTGTAGTAGGCTAGAAAAATCTGCCCAAGGCTTACAGAATTTACCCAAGGTTACAAAGCTGTTAGCTGTGAAGAGCCGAATTGTGAACTAAGGCACGCTCACTTGCTGAGTCCAAGCTCTTAAAACATAAATAATGATACCAGCAATCAATAATACATACAATTGAAAAAAATATTTTTTCCTCTTTCAGAAAGAAACTGCTTTTTAAAATATTTTAAGTCCCTCTTCATCCCCAGTTTCACTTTCTGCAGCCTTAGCCACCCATGGGCAAATGGGATTTGAAGGGAGATAATCCTCCTTTGATATTATAGTCAGAAGGTCCATATGATGTAGCGCTAGGTCACAGTGCCCACATCATTCACCTCACTTCATCTCATCAGGTAGGCATTTTACCGGTAATCTCACATCATTACAAGAAGGGTGAGTGCACTACAGTAAGATATTTTGAGAGAGACCACATTCACATAACTTGGGAGTACAGTATATTGTTACAACTGTTCTGTTTTATTATTATGGTTGTTAATCTCTTACTATCCCTAAATTGTAAATTTAACTTTATCATGGATATGTACTTAAAGAAAAAATATAGTGTATACGGGGCTTGGTACTATCCCGGTTTCAGGCATTAACTGGAGGTCTCAGAAGGTGTCTGCTGGGGATAAGAGGGGACAGCTGTAGTAGTCATTTCATAAAGGTACTTCATAAAAATGTTAGCCCAATTTTACATTTAATCTAAAATCAGTGCAAAAAATTTGGTAATGCCAAGTTTCAAATTTCAATTTTGTCTTGTAGTTGAAACATATAAAATAGCATGATAGTACAGTGGCTTTTAAAAATTTTTTACTTTTTAATTTAAATTCAATTAATTAATAGATAATGTATTATTAGCTTCAGAGGTAGAGGTCAATGATTCTTCAGTCTTTTTTTTTTTTATGTTATATCAGCCACCACACAGTACATCATTAGTTATTGATGTAGTTTTCCATGATTCATTGTTTGCATATAACACCCAATGCTCCATGCAACACATGCTCGCCTTAATACCCATCACCAGGCTAACCACCCGCCCCCTGCCCCAGCAAAACCCTCAGCTTGTTCCACGAAGTCCACAGTCTCTCAAGATTTGTCTCCACCTCTGAATTTCCCCACTTCATTTTTCCCTACCTTCTCCTAATGTCCTCCATGCTATTCCTTATGTTCTACAAATAAGTGAAACCATATGATAATTGACTTTCTTTGCTTATTTCACTTAGCATAATCTCCTCCAGTTCTATCCATGTTGATGCAAATGTTGGGTATTCATCCTTTCATGGCTGAGTAATATTTCATTGTATATATGAACCACATCTTCTTTATCCATTTGTCTGTTGAAGGGCATCTCAGCTCCTTCCACAGTTTGGCAATTGTGGACATTGCTGCTATGAACATTGGGGTGCATGTGGCCCTTCTTTTCACTACGTCTATATTTTGGGGGTAAATACCCACTAGTGCAATTGCTGGGTCATACAGTAGCTCTATTTTTAACTTTTTCTGGAACCTCTACACTGTTTTCCAAAGTGGCCATACCAACTTGCATTCCCACCAACAGTGTAGGAGGGTTCCCCATTCTCCACAACCTCTCCAATATTTATTGTTTCTTGCCTTGTCAATTTTTGCCATTATAACTGGGATAAGGTGGTATCTCAATGTGGTTTTGATTTGGATTTCCCTGATGGTTAATAATGAACATTTTTTCATGTGTCTGCTAGCCATTTTAGGTCTTCTTTGGAGAAGTGTCTGTTCATGTATTCTGTTTCAATCTTGGTAGTTTGTAGGTTTCTAAGAAGGTATCCATTTTTTCCAGGTTGCTTAATTTACTGGCATATAGCTGTTGATAATTATTTCTGATTGTTTCTATTTCCTTGGTGTTAGTCAACATCTCTCCCCTTTCATTCATAATTTTATTAATTTGGGTCCTTTCTCTTCCCTTTTGGGTAAGTCTGGCCAGTGGCTTATTGATCTTATTCTTTCCAAGAACCAGCTTCATTGATCTGCTCTACTGTATTTCTGGTTTCTAATTCATTGATCTCTACTCTGATTTTAATTATTTCTCTTCTCATGCGTGGCTTAGGCTTTATTTGTTGTTCTTTCTCTTTTCTCCAGTTCTTTAAGGTATAAAGTTAATTTGTGTATTTGGGATTTTTCTTTTTTTCTTTTCTTTTTTTTGAGTGAGGCTTGGATGGCTATGTACTTCCCCCTTACAACTGTCTTTGCAGTATTCCATATGTTTTGCACCGTGTTTTCATTCTCATTGGTTTCCATAAATTGCTGAAGTTCTTTTTTGATTTCCTGATGACCCAAACATTTTAAGCAGATGGTCTTTAGCTTCCAAGTGTTTGAATTTCTTCCAATTTTTTTCCTGTGACTGAGTTCCAATTTCAAAGCATTATGGTCTGAGAATATGCAGGAATAATCTCAGTCTTTTGGTATCAGTTGAGACCTGATTTGTGACCCAGTCTGTGGTCTATTCTGGAGAGTTTCATGTATGTTCAAGAAGAATGAGTATTCTACTGTTTTAGGGTGGAATGTTCTGTATATATCTATGAGGTCCAGCTGGTCCAGTGTGTCATTCAAAGCTCTCATTTCTTTATTGATTTTATGCTTAGATGATCTGTCTATTGCTGAGAGTGGAGTTTTGAGGTCTCCTACTATATTATTATCAATATGTCTCTTTATTTTGGTTAACAGCTGGCTTATGTAGTTGCTGTTCCCCTGTCAGGGCACAGATGCTCCCCAATTTTAGATCCTCTTGTTGGATAGACCTTTTAAGAATGATATAGTGTCCTTCTGTATCTCTAACTACAGTTTTTAGCTTAAAATTTAATTTGTCTGATATGAGAATTGCTATCCCAGCTTTCTCTTGAGGTCCACTGGCATGAAAAGTGGTTCTCCATCCCTTCACTTTCAGTCTGGAAGTATCTTTAGGCTCAAAATGAGTCTCTAGTAGATAGCATATGGACGGGTCATGTCTTTTTATCCAATCTGCAACCCTGCGCTGGTTCATGGGAACATTTAGGTAATTTACTTTGAGAGTGATTATTGAAAGATATTATTTTATTGTCATCGTGCTGCCTGTGAAGTCCTTGTTTCTATAGATTGTCTCTGTAAATTTCAGTTCTATGTCACTCTTGGGGTCTTTCTCCTTTTATAGGGCTTCCTTTCATATTTCTTTCAGGGCCAGCTTGGTGGTCACATATTCTTTCAGTTTGTACTGGTCTTGGAAGCTCCTTGTCTCTCCAGCCATTCTGAATGACAGTGTGTCTGGATAAAGTACCCTTGGCTGCATATTCCTCTCATTCAGTACCCTGAACATGTCTTGCCAACCCTTTCTTGCTTGCCAGGTCTCTCTAGACAGGTCTGACATTTTTCTGATGTTCCTCCCTCTGTATCTAAGAAATCACTTCCCCCTCACTGCTTTCAAGATTATTTCCTTGGATCTAAGATTTGTAAATTGTACTATTATATGTTGTGGCATTGATCTGTTCTCATTGATCTTGGGAGGGGTCCTCTCTGCCTGTAAGACATGAATGCTTCTTTCCTTCTCCAGATTAGGGAAGTTCTCAGCTACAATTTGTTGAAATATATCTTCTAGACCTCTCTCTCTTTCCACCCATTCAGAGATCCCAATAATTCTGATATTGGAATCTTTCATTGAGCCACTAATCTCTCTCAGTTTGATACCCTGGTTTTAATTTGTTTTTTTCCCATGCCACCTCAGTTACCTTCTTTTCTATCATCTTATCCTCTTACTCACTAATTTGTTCTTCTGCTTCATTTACCCTGGCAGAGTATCCAGTTTAGAGTGCATTTCATTCATAGCATTTCTAAGTTCTACCTGATTAGATATAATTTCTGCCCTTACAGATTATATATTGTCATTAATATTTTTCTCAAGCCTAGATATCACCTTGATAATTGTTACTCTGAAGTCAATTTCTGACATCTTGGTTATATCCATATCCATTAGTTCTGTGGCAGAGGCCTCAATCTCTGAATCTTTCCTTTGTTGGGGGGTTCCTCCTCTTAAGTCATTCTGTTGAGGGGTGGTTGAGCAAATGTACAGAGTACAAATTATTGACCACAACCCAAGCAAGATGTACCTGTTTTACAGGGACCTTAAAGATGTCCCTTCTTGTTCTCCCAGCCTGTCTTCTGGGAGAGGGCCCTACTGCACTGTTACTGTTTGGACAGAGGGGGGGTGATGGGTTCAGTGAAAACCCGTTTTTTGGGGTTTTTGCTCTGTGGTGGCTTTCCATGTCTCTTCCAAGAGTCAGAGCAGAAGTGTCCATATCTAACCCCTGTCTCAGAACAGAGAGATCACAGTCTGCTCTTCACTGTGCTCTCCAGGCCACACTGTCTCCCTCTCAGTCTGTGCTGCTAAACACCACAGTGTCCTGGGTTATGCACCCCACAACAGCACTCCCAGCCCTTGCTCCCAGGGCCAGGCACGTCTCTGCCCTTTGTGCTTCTAAAACCACAAGCCACCCCTGTTTGCAAGTACGCCCCAGTAGCTTCAGATATTAGTCTGGGGGGCTGCCTTAAAGTCCTTTCCCTGACACTACCAGTTTGGGAGTCTGAGCCCAGTCCCCAGGGTGGGAAGCTTTTGTGCTCTGGCACAGGATCCCGGAGGCTCCCTCTCCTTCCATTTATCTTTCAATATCGCCTGTAGAATCACGGCTCCCCACTTCATACCTTGAGACCAACTGCCAGAGATATTCTGTTTGTAGAGACCCAGATATATCTTCTTACATCTCAGGCTGATTTCATGGGTGTTCAGAATGGTCTGATAGATATCTAGCTCAATTCAGGGAACCAGATGAAATAGGATGCCCTACTCCTCCGCCACCTTTTTTCTTGATTCTTCAGTCTTATATAATACTGAGTGCTCAGTACATCATGTGCCCTTCTTCATGTCAATCACCCACTTATCCCACACCCCACCCTCTCCCCTCCAGCAAGCCTCAGTTTTTTTCCTATGATTAAGATCTCTTATGGTTTGTCTACCTCTCTGATTTTGTCTTGTTGTATTTTTTCCTCTCTTCCCCAGTGATCCTCTGCTTTGTTTCTTAAATTCTACATATGAGTGATATCATGCGATAACTGTCTTTCTCTGATCGACTTACTTCACTCAGCATAATATCCTCTGTTTCCATCCATATCATTGTAAATGGCAACATTTCATTTTTTTGATGGCTGAGTAGTTTTCCAT
This sequence comes from Taxidea taxus jeffersonii, assembly GCA_003697995.1. NCBI lineage: Eukaryota > Metazoa > Chordata > Mammalia > Carnivora > Mustelidae > Taxidea > Taxidea taxus. The sequence continues at coordinate 44,027 of RCUC01167386.1, read as the reverse complement.
TACACACACACACACACACACATACATCTTTTTTATCCATTCATCTGTCAATAGACACCCGGACTCTTTCCGTAGTTGGGCTATTGTGGACATTGCTGCTGTAAACATTTGGGTGCATGTGCCCCTTCAGATCACTACATTTGTATCTTTCAGGTAAATACCTGGTAGTGCAATTGCTGGGTCACAGATTAGCTGCATCTGCTTATATTCCCACCAACAGTGTAAGAGGGTTCCCCTTTCTCAGCATCCTCGCCAACATCGGTCATTCCTTGACTTCTTAATTTTAGCCATTCTGACCGGTGTAAGGTGGTATCTCAATGTGTGTGTGTGTGTGTGTGTGTGTGTGTGTGTGTGTTTTAAGATTTTATTCATTTATTTGTCACAGAGAGAGCACAAGCAGAGGGAGTGGCAGGCAGAGGGATAAGCAGGTTCCCCAATAAGAAAGGAGCCCAATATGGGACTTGATGGCCAGGACCCTGGGATCATGACTGGAGCCAAAGGTAGACGCTTAACCCACTGAGTCACCCAGTCACCCAAAACCACCCATGTGGTTTTGATTTGTACTTCTGTAATACTGAGTGATGTGGAGCATTTTTTCATGTGTCTGTTGGCCATTTGTATGTCTTTTTTGCAGTCAAATGCTCTACCCCTGAGCATACCCCCATGTATGTCTTCTTTGGAAAAATGTCTGTTTATGTCTTCTGTCCATTTCTTGATAGGATTAGTTGCTCTTTGGGTGTTAAGTTTGGTAAGTTCTTTATAGACTTTGGATACAAGTTCTTTATTTGATAAAACATTTGCAAATACCTTCTCCCATTTTGTCAGTCGTATTTTGGTTTTGTCAACTGTTCCTTTGTGGTGAAAAGGTTTTTATCAGATGAAGTCCCAACAGTTCATTTTTGCTTTTGTTTTCCTTGCCTTTAGAGACATCTCTAACAAGAAATTGCTTTGGCTGAGGTCACGGAAGTTGCTGCTTGTGTTCTCTCACATTGAGGTCTTTCATCCATTCTGAGTCTATTTTTGTGTGTGGTGTAAGAAAATGGTCTAGTTTCATTCTTCTGCATGTGGCCATCCAATTTTCCAACACCATTTGCTGAAGAGACTGTCTTTTCCATTGGATATTCTTTCCTGCTTTGTCAAAGATTAGTTTACCATAGAGTTGAGGGTCCACTTCTGGGGTCTCTATTCTGTTCCATTGATATGTGTCTGTTTTTGTTCCAGTAACATACCATCGTCCCGATTACATCTTTGTAATAGAGCTTCAAGTCTAGGGTCGTGATGTCACTAGCTTTGGTTCTCTTTCTTAACATTTCTTTGGCTATTCAGGGTCTTTTCAGATTCCATACAAATTTTAAGATTATTTGTTCCATGAAAAAAGTGGATGGTATTTTGATAGGGATTGCACTGTATGGGTAGATTGCTTTGGGTAGCATAGACATTTTCACAATTTTTGTTTCTAATCCATGAGGAAAGAAAGAATGCTTTCCCATTCCTTTGTGTTGTCCTCAATCTTTCATGAGTGTTCTGTAGTTTTTAGAGTACAGATCCTTTACCTCTTTGATTAGGTTTATTCCAACATATCTTATGGTTTTGGGTGTAATTGTACATGGGATCGACTCCTTAATTTCTCTTTTGTCTCATTGTTACTGTATAGAAATGCAACTGATTTCTGAGCATTGATTTTATATCCTGCCACTTTGCTGAATTCCTGTATGAGTTCTAGCAATTTGGGTAGAGTCTTTTGGGTTTTCCACATAGCATATCTTGTCATTTGTGAAGAGTGAGGGTTTGACTTCTCTGCTAATTCAGATGCCTTTTATTTCTTTGTGTTGTCTGATTGCTGAGGCTAGAACTTCTAGTACTATGTTGAACAGCAGTGGTAATAGTGGACATCTCTCTCATGTTCCTGACCTTAGGGGAAAAGCTCTCAGTTTTTCCCCCACTGAGAATGAGTTTTGCCGTCACCTTTTCCTATATGGCTTTTATGATCTTGAGGTATCTTCCCTCCACCCCTACACTGTGTAGAGTTTTAATAAAGAAAGGATGCTGTATTTGTCAAATGCTTTTTCTGCATCTACTGAGAGGATCATATGTTCCTTATCCTTTCTTTTATTAATGTAGTGTGTCATACTGATTGATTTACAGATATCGAACCATGCTTGCGTCCCCAGACTAAATTCCACTTGGTTGTGGTGAACAATCCTTTTAATGTACTGTTGGATCCTGTTGGCTAGAATCTTGGTGAAAATTTTGGCATCCATGTTCCTCAGGGATAGTGGTCTGCAATTCACCTTTTTGGTGGGGTCTTTGTCTGGTTTTGAGATCAAGGTAATGATGGCCTCATAGAGAGAGTTTGGAAGTTTTCCTTCCATTCAATTTTTTGAAACAGCTTCAGAAGAACAGGTATTAGTTCTCTAAATGTTTGGTAGAATTCCCCTGGGAAGCTATCTGGCCCTGGACTCTTGTTTGTTGTGAGATTTTTGATTACTGCTTCTATTTCCTTGCTGGTTATGAGGCAGTTCAGGTTTTCTATTTCTTCCTGTTTCAGTTTTGGTAGTGTATAAGTTTCCAGAAATGCATCCATTTCTTCCAGATTTTCTAATTTTTTTTTAAAAATATTTTCTTTATTTATTGAGAGGGAGAGAATGAGTGGTAGGGAGAGACAGAGGGAGAGAGAGGGAGAAGCAGACTCCCCGCTGAGCAGGGAGCCTGATGTGGGACTGGATCCCAGGACCCAGAGATCATGACCTATTTTTATTGATTTGAGGTGTTGACCTATTTTTACTGATTTGAGGGGGGGTGTTTCTGTGCCTCCTGGATTTCAATGCCTGCTTCCTTCCCTAGACTAGGGAAGTTGTCCACTATAATTTGCTTCAATATACCTGCTGCCCCACTCTTTCCTCTTCTGAGATCCCAATTATTTTAATATTGTTTCACTTTATGGTATGACTAATCTCTTGAATTTCTCCCCTTGTGGTCCAGTAGTTGTTTATCTTTCTTTTTCTCAGCTTCTTTATTCTCCATCATTTTGTCTTCTCTATCAATAATTCTCTCTTCTACCATATTTATCCTAGCAGTCAAAGCTTCCATTTTTTTTTTAAAGATTTTATTTATTTGACAGACTGAGATCACAAGTAGGCAGAGAGGCAGGCAGAGAGAGAGGAAGGGAAGCAGGCTCCCCGCTGAGCAGAGAGCCTGATACGGGGCTCGATCCCAGGACCCTGGAACCATGACCCGAGCCGAAGGCAGAGGCTTTAACCCACTGAACCACTCAGGCACCCCAAAACTTCCATTTTTGATTGCATCTCATTAATAGCCTTTTTTATTCCAATTTGATTATATTTTAGTTCTTTTATTTCTCTAGAAATGGATTCTCTAGTGTCTTCTATGCTTTTTCAAGCCTAGCTAGCTACCTTTAGAATATTATTCTGAACTCTAGTTCTGACATCTTACTTATATCCATACTGATTAGGTTCCTGGCAGTAGTACTGCCTCTTGTTCTCTTTTTTTGAGGTATGAGTTTTTCCATCTTGCCATTCTTACAGAAAGTGATTGCTTTTCTATTTGTAGAGTTGCAGCTATTCTTTTCTTTGATCTCCAGTTGGTTCACAGGTGTTCAGAATGATTTGATAGCTATCTAGCTGAGTTCCTGGGACCAGACAAAACTAAGATCTCTTACTCCTCTGCCATCCTGAACAATCTCCCAGTATGTTGACATTTATAAGTAAAAAACCTTATTAAAAAAGCATTTACCTGTAGATGTTGAAACTTGAGCAAGCCACAACCATAAGTCAATAAGCACATTTTGTGTAAACTGTGAATAAGGGAGGTCAAGACAGCCCAGGACAGCTCAGGGTAGAGTTCCATCAGTTCTGATTCACTCACGCCATTGTGACTAACATTTATGAGGCAGAGAATCTAGATAAAGAAATGAATTAAGAATGATCATGAGCCATCTCTATAAATAACAAAAAGCCATTAAAATTTCCATAACTCTTTTAAGTTTATTAACTTCTTATTCAAACTTATTGTTCAAATGATTTAATAAAGAAACACATTTTTTAGAATAAAATACACTCTCCAAAAGACACTAATCAGAAATAAGTTAGTGTATACAGCAAATCTAACATATGAAAGACAACACAAAGAAAAAAGTTTGGTGAAAATTAAAACCTCTGTGGGTGCCTGGGTGACTCAGTTGTTAAGTATCGGCCTTCTGCTCAGGTCATGATTGAGCCCTGGGTCAGGCTCCCTGTTCAGTGGAGAATCTGCCTCTCCCTGGGGAGTCTGCCTCTCCCTCTGCCCTCTGTCTCTCCCTTTCCCTTCACTTGTGCTCTCTCTCAAACAAACAGAATCTTTTAAAAAAAGAAAAAAAGATTAGAACCTCAGGAAATAGATGAAAACTAATGACAAAGTTCCAATTTGGGGAAGATGGTAGAAGAAAATGGTTCTTCTACTATAAATGTCTGTTAACATAAGACAATATATAATGAAATACCTTTAAAAGTACAGGTGAGCCTGCAAAAGGGAAAGGGAAATCCCCTGGGTGCCAAAAATGAATAGGAAAGCAAACATCGGAGGGCTAAGTGCTGGAGCTGCTGTCCCTGAGGGAAGTGAGGGTAGCAGCTAGGCAGCAGTCTCAGTAATTTAAGGGCTTGGGTTTTCACACCCACAGTGGGGATGAAAGTTATGCCCTTAAACCCAGTAAGGTGAGTAGCTGGAACTAGAAAGCTTGCTAACACCAGAAATCCTAAGCATTGTACTCTCAGTGAAGGGGTGCATAAGAAAACATTGGCCCACAGACCAACCACATATGAAAGTTTACTTTCAAGCTCTAATAGTCAAGACACTGTGGTACTGGCAATGAATAAGCAAAACTGGCAATGAACAGAAGAGCTCAGAAAACAAACTCATGTTAATTTGTGAGTGTGATATCCAAATCAGCAGAAATGATGTGCTATTTAGTAAAATGAAATTAGCTGGCCATATGATAAAAGATTAAAAAGCAGATTCCTTCCTCACTTAATAAACAAAAATAAGTCCATAAGGACTCACACAGGAAGAACAAAAGTGTAAAACATTTTAAAGGGAAAAATACATGTATGAACATTTTTATGATAAAAAAATATTTTGGGATAATAGAAGATTTTTAAAATAAGATGTAGCAGGCATAAACCATAAAAGATACTACTGATAAATCTAACTTCAACAAAATAAAACTCTGTATAATGAATAATACTAAAAAGTTAAGACAAGAAACAAACTGGAAAAAGATATTTATCTGCAAACTCTGTAACAGAATTTGTATTCAGTATGCAGAATGTTTAAGAGCTCCTAGAGATCAATAAGAAAGACAACTCAATTAGAACTCATGTAAGAAGGACTGAATCAGCAATTCACAGAAGAGGAAACAAGAATAGCCAATAAACATGAACAGATGAAAAATTTCAATGGTAATAAGGAAAATGTAAATTTCTTGAGCTATCACTTCTGGCCATGGGTACATTATGGCAGCCAGCCTTCCTGTATATGCTTGAAACATACTTAAGCACAGATTTAAAAATAATTACTATTTTCTTCAATTTACACATAAATGCAAACTTTTATGAGTTTTATAAGTTTATTATCCTTTACCTGTTTCATTAGTTCTTTATCCATATCATTTGCCATGGACTCCTGGATAGATTGCAGAGCAAGTCTATATAATGAAATAGTATCTTGACACTGGAAACACTGATGAAGGATTTTATCTAAATTGCCTGCTCTTCCAGCACTGTTGGAATTGAGAATAGATTTAATTTCTTACAGACAGCCAACATCTGTGAAAAATTTGGGGTAGATAAAAACAATGTGGTCTCTATTTTTTATACTTCAAATGATAACAGAAATTCAATAAAACATGATATAGGAATATGACACTTTTATGGGGCTGCTTGAGTCATCAGTTTTATTTTAGTATACTATTTAGCTCAATTCAGTAAACACATGCCGGGAACTTACTATGTGTCAAGCAATTACTGCACATTATGGAACACAGAAATGAGTAAGTCATGGTTCTAATCATCTAGAAACACACTACCTACATACAAGGAGCAGGAAAATAATTATAAATGTTATTAGTTAGCCATGCAAGTTAAATTTATTTAGAGTCAGGATTTAGGAGCCATCAAGCTAAAGACAATCAGTAAATAGGGTACTTTTTAAAAAATATTACACATTATTCACCAATAGTTTCTTTTTTAAATATGAACATATATAGAGAAGAAAAAAAATAAATAAAAGGTCTATAGGCTTAATAAACTTTCTAAGGGCCTAATATATACGGGAAGCCATTTCAGATTTCTTTCTAAATCAGCATTACTGTACATCAATTTTATTTAAACCAAAAGTCTCATTTATGGCCCAGCAGGCACACATCGTACATCTGCCTTGTAAATGAACAGCCTAAAGGAAAACTATCTGGTCTATAAGATATGGACCAATGGTCCTACCGTCCGCATTTTTTGATGTTAAAATGCATGATTCCTGCCTATATCATCTTTCAAGCTTTTACAAGACATAAGAAAGGTATATAACCCATAAGAACTGTCCATTCTCCAGGGCACTTTCTTCCCCATGAAGATTGTGTTTCCCGGGCAGCTGTCCTAACTTGGACTTGAATAAGACTCTCTTTCTTACTTTTAGTGGTTCTGAAAGGTTTGTTCATTTTGTGCCGACACTCTTAAAATAGCTAAATTCAATAAATATTATGGAATGTGTGGAAAGGGACTCCTGCTCTTGAAGTGGACTCAGTCCAGCTTCTGATGTTCACAGAGGCCAGATGCACTAGAGACAGCAGAAGAAGATTGTGGGAATATCACAGGCAAGTCAAAATTTTAGAAGATGTTTTTATTTCAAATCTAGTTCTCAAGATGAGAATGTGGAATTAAGAGCCAAGAGTACGAGATTCATGGTCTAGAATAGGAGTCGGGAGTAGGATTACTGTCCATTGCAATGATTACCAAAACCATACTCATCTTTTTTTTGCCTCTAGTTGTGAAGAGACAAAGTAAGGTGAGGTACTGAAAAAGAAACGTAGTTACACTTTGTAAGGCTTATCTAAAGGCAAATGACTAAAGGGTATCTAGAACAGAAAAATCTAAGATGAAAGGTTTATCAGGATATAAGAACAGAGACAATGAAAAATTCCTACATACCTACCTACTAATATTCAAGGACACCCCAAAACAGCATGTGTTTGCCTCAGTTGTCCCTCACTTTCCCAAAGCTAGGGGCCTCAAGCAGGTGACAAAGAGCACCCATGGGTCCCATGGAGGGCAAAGATGGCCTTCATTGGCAACCCCCGACAGGGAACCAGTTAGTGTGATACAAATGAGACAACTATATCCAACACGTTCTTGTAATGCATGGGCTATCACCAATCTGCAGTCACGAGTCACATTCTCCCAGGATGTTAGTATCACTGTTAGAACCCACAGAATCTGATGTGAGTGGCTCAGAGAGACTGCCGCAATGACTGTTCTCAGTTTCACAAGGTGAGGAAGCAGTCTGCAGCAAACACAAAACATGCAGATCATGTATAATCGCCACCACTTACCATGTGACCATTTTGCTGAAAACGGTGACATAAAGGGCGTTGCAGGTCGTAGCAGAACGACAGTGTCGTTCTAGCTTCTTCTCCTGCATCAGTTTACCAAAACACAAAACAAACACAAAAACACAAAACCACCCTGAAATGAAATTGTCTTTACTACAGAGCCTTCAACAAATATCTCTGGCAGAAATGTCACGGTTCCCGCCACCTCAGTAGTGACATGACCGCCATGCGGTGGTAGAGTGCAGATGTTCTGCTTTTAAACGTTCCTGCTTAATATAATAAAATAAAGTAAAACTTAAGCCCCAAATGTTTATTATTGCTTTTCCTATATTTGTTAGTAGTTTAAGAGCCCATGCATTTAACAATCAGGAAACTTCAATTTCCCTTAACACACACAATAGAGAGTTCGTATATTAAATTTTAAGTCTCATATAAGGTGTTTTATAGGAAAGCTGATAGACAGTAAAAGAGCAACAAAATTAAAAATACTTACCTGCTCTTTACTCAATTTAATGTCCACAGAATGGCATTCTGCAATAATAAGAGATTTTGCATCTTTTGGGTTTAAAGGATCAAGATGAAGTGTAGGCCATAACCTTTTATTCAAAGAAAAGAAAATGAAATTCTCTTCTAAGAAGACAATAAAAGCTGTAATCTACCCAAATACAAGTCAAAATCCATTATAAGAATTAATTTTTTATATTGCTTTTATAGATAAATAAAACTAATCTGTTAATATTACTAGGTAATGTTATTTTATTCTTTTTAACATGTATATCATTACTTTCAAGAAATCAATCCCAACAAAGACTTTTAAATAGCATAGGCAGTAAAGGGGCTAGTAGTAAAGTGGTAAAACAGTTCCAGTTCCATGTTCCATACTAGTAATAAAACTAAACATATTGGTACCTATGAAGAATAGTACAAGGTAGTGTTTGCCCACAAATTACTTGTAAACCATTTGGAACGTAATAATCCTGTAACATCCATTCTCAACAGGGTATTGAAAATTGTTTCAGGGTGGAGAAAAGAATCTTACGCTTTTTATGTAAAAAGTACAAATATACACACACATATCTGTTTATATACATAAACTGATATATAGCATATGGATGGTATTAAAATTTCTCGGGGTGAGGGAGGTGATTAGGAAGAAAATGTCTAAAAAGGCTCCTAATGGGGACAAAAACAGGTTAAGAAACAGTGCCCTACAGAATTCAACTACTGTCTTCCTTTTTGGAGGACTGCCAAAGTAAGCGCATGTTTAAGGATAACAGGTATCTGGTCCACTACTCATAGCCCAGTCCTCTCCCTATTTTTCTCACCTGTAAATGTCATTGCCTGCTAGCCATCACTAGCTGGAGGTACAACTGACAACTCAGGCTAACCATGTCCAAAACAAAACTTACACTCTTTCCTCCACAAACCTGCCCATCCTCTGTGTTCCCTATTTCAGTTCATGGAACCATAATTCACTTAATTTTGTAAGCCAGAAACTTGGGGGCCATCTAGCCTTCCCCGCCTTGACATCCCAGCTCTAACCTCCCACCAAAGCCCATAGAATATATCTTTCTCTTGAATTTATCCACTTTTCCCCCTCCTCCCTGCTACTTACATGAAAAACATGAAAACACAAACACATATGCAAAAACCTTTCCTGGTTTGTACTTAACACATTCCATGTAATCTGAAAGCACTGAAGTGAACATCGTACCTCCAGGCTGGAGGGCATGTTTCTACATTCACAGAAACAATTACTCTTACATTCACTGGCAGTGGATCAATCAGCCATTTCATGTGTTTTTCAACTTGCTTAAAAATAAAAAAAAACAAAATTCATTCTATTAATTCAAAATATTTCAAAACAATCTGGTAATAGCTCTCCAAGTAAAATGAAATTCTCATGATGTTTCCCATTATTGTTAAGGATATACTCTTGTTTTGGGATGATAAATTTATCTCAGGATATTAAAAGAACAAGTGGCAAAATACTATTATAGCTGATATGAATTCTGGACACTTAAGGAAATGTCCAGGCCCTAGAAATATGTCAAAATTAACATTTTTTGCTAATTGATTCATTCAATTCGTCTTTCCCAATAAGATACTAGAGTGTATTGGCATACAGTACATTTTTTATGCACGTGCTTCCTCCCTAGAAACTGAGCAGATATACTAGAAGCAACACCAACATTTTCTTCTCATAAACATATTTAAATGCCTGCTATAGCCATTACTGATAATTTTGTTTCTTTCTGAGAATACTAGTAGGTTACAAAGTGAAAACAGTACCTGAACTTGATCTATGGAGTCAATAATGATGATGATGCTGCCCTGATGACGGGCAGAAAGTTTTTCCAGCCAGCGTGGAAATTCTTCCAGAAGCTTAGCCGGATCCAGTGTTAGAGCAGATACTGACCAAGAGTGTTGCATCAACTGCAAGAATTAAATCAGTTACACTTCATCACAGCTGGTGGGAAACATTTTTATCCTGACTTTTTAAAGCAAAATTGAGTGACCAAGAGGAACCAATCATATCAAGTATTATTTTTAACCTTGTACAAATCTAAAACAAATGGGTAATGTCGAAAGTTGAAAATTACTGGGTACTCAGCCCTAACAGTTTCTGATTTGAAATAAAAATTCTGATAATCCCAAAACATGGCATTTCATACCTTTAGAGTCAGTCGTTTAATAATCAAGGAGGACTCGGAGCTGGTTGACATGGGCTTTCCCACAAAATGAGAAAGAATTAGCGTGTTAGGGGAATTCTTCTGTTGTAACTGAATCCTGAAAGAAAAAGACCTTTTAGGAGAGTGATGAAGCTCATTTATTATCAACAAAAAAAGAATTCACAATGCAATTAAACATCAAGTGCTACCCAACTGTCAGCAATCATATGGTTAATCACTTCTGAATAAACATGGGACATTTCCATTTTTAGTCCACTTTTAGATCCTTTTAAATAAGCATTTAAAAATTATAGATTCATTTTAATTACAAGTTGATATTAACTAATGGAAACCAATATAATATACATTTGAGGTTAATGTATTAGTGAGATGAGCATTACCCTTTAATAAACAGAGGAAAAAAGAAGCTTCTTTGCTAAGTACAAAAATATTATTTTCCAAAAAACTATTATTTTCCACTAAATAAGAGAGCAGTAAAAAGGAAGAAACATATGCTAACTCTTCAATGTAAATCATAATTATGAAAGAAAATATTCTTATGAATTGTTTTTAAATAATAGGAAGGAAAATTAAAGTAAAAAAAGAGTTTATCAGCTTCTATAAACCTTAGTCCCTAATCTGAGGAACCACTTTGCATTCACAATATAGGTCATCCTTTATTTTGATGTTCTTTATGTCTTATCTTACTCTAAACAGTCTGTCTTTCCCTTCTTTCAAATATTTAAAATCTCAATGAAACTTTGAAGATGAAGCCAGTAATTGAAAACACAGGCACATCCCCTGTGTATCTAGTTCACCTGATTCCATTCTACACGGACCACTCCCTTACATAGCACGTGCTTAGCTCTAACCTATGTAATTAGTGTACACAATCACAAATGGCCCTATTTTCTATTCCTTTCTCATCCTGTATCCTAACATCTAAATTGTATACAGTTCAGGGCATAACTCTATTATTTTATATCTTTATTGCTTTTTCAATGTTTAGTACAGGCCATGGAGGAAGGCAGACAGGCAACAACACATTTTGTCAAATAAGGTCAGTGAGTCAAATGATGATAATGGTAACAACAATTTAATTGCACTCATACCACTTTGATAAGAGAAGGGACTTTCCAGAACCTGGTCCTCCAGATACAAGAAGGGGTGGAATTGGTGCTGGTGCCGCCACTAGATCGTTAAGGCGCTGGTAATACTAGAAACAAAAATGAATTTTTAAAATTCATTTAATTAAATAAATTAAATTGTGAGGAAGCACACGCCTCGGAGAATTCTAGAGTCAATTCTTGACTACCCTCTGAAATCATTAGCGAAAAGCTGCATGAGAAAATGAAATCTACTTTTAGTCAACAGCCTCCTGATGATTGCTTTTTTTTTAAATGGCTGGTTAAACGAGCCCAAAGTAGTAATCTAACAGTGAGCCCCAATTTCTTCTACACATAGTATTGCTGTAAATTAATGGTTGAGAGATAACACCTGAGATCCCCCCTGGATTTTACAACATTCAGATTTTGCAGAATGCTGCAGGGAGGCCACTGTATTCCCCTGCATCCCCTAAACCACAGGAAGTACTGTAGAAGGTTTTGAGGGTGCCGGCAGGCAGCCTCAGTCTCCTGGGCAGAAGAGTGCCTGTCCTGGACACCACCTCACTTTCCAGGGATTTCTGAGAATGAGTCCAAACAAGAACTGGTTTTGTCTGGGTGCTTTATCTCAGTCTCCCAACCTGAGGCAGAGAATCAGTTTAGGACCAGCTCCCTGACAGCTTTCTGAAATTGAGTGAGTTCTCAGGCTTTCTTTCCCCAGACACTAAAAAACTGGCTTAGAAATACCTCAGGAAAGCAAAATACCTCAGTACTTATTAGGGAGTTGGCAAAGTTATCTTGGGGATTGAGATGTTCATTAAGTATGCCAGGGGTCTAAATGACAGCTAATAAGGAATTTAAAGAACTTGTAATAAGTAGTTTGTGCTTAGCATTAGGGTAGCAGAAATTTCCAACAGCTACAATAAATAATTATTTGGTATAGTTTTTCAATTAAATTTTCTGTTTGCCAATATATACATAGAATATATTCCTCAGGAACTCAAATTATTCTGGTAGTAATGATGTTTCTCAGAAAGCCAAGGACTTTATTGATTTAATTTGTTTAGATATTTAAAAATGCTGATGAACTGATCAGCCTATTGCATTAACTACTGTGGTATTTTCTGAACGTTTGACATTTTGAGTCCTCCAAGCACTGGAAGAATAGATAGCCTCATGATTTTTATCAAATTTCTTAGTTACCCTAATGTTGGTTTGGTGAACTGCAGGTGATAGAGAATATGTGGTTAATAAATCCTAATCTTAACTAAAAATGTTTGATGTTCATAAATATAACTGAATCTCACTTATCTTTCATATGATGCAAAGTTAAGCACATGTATAATCACACCATGAGGACAAACATTAATAAACTTATTAACCTTGACTGTGTTTAGGTAAAACCACAATCACAATACAGCCTTAAGTGGTGACTGATGTTTGTTGGAACAGTAACTCCAAATGCTTACTTTCTCGAATCCCAGCTCATGGGCTGAATTTGTAGCCTGTTGGAAAGTTTCCATTTGCTCTTGTTCATCATGTATGTCCCATAGAACATCACCAAAATCATCTTCTTCTGGAACAGAATCTTTACTGCCCAAATCCTTAGTCTCAAGGTCTGTGTTCTCAAAGCCCAGGATGTCCTGAACACCAAGAGCAAGCACACAACAATGAATAAAGAGTGGAACCACCTCGTAGCAGTGTGAGTACACAGGCCTAAGGTGGGTTTCACGTATGGTGGAGGGCAAGTCCAAACCTATGACCTTTGTATGGGACCTACAAGAATGATTTTCTTTCTTTATTAATTTTTTATTATTACCAGTTAGCCAACATATAGTACATCATTCGTTGGCATGTGCTTTGATGAACACAGGGTGTTATACGTAACTAATGAATTGTTGAACATGACCTCAAGAATAAATTTATAACTATAAAAAACACCAGTTTAGAAATAAATATTAAAATGACAAACATAAAAAAAACCCCAAAGGGCACCTGGGTGGTTCAGTGGGTTAAGCCTCTGCCTTCGGCTCAGGTCATGATCTCAGGGTCCTGGGATCGAGTCCCGCATTGGGTTCTCTGCTTGGCAGGGAGCCTGATTTCTCCTCTCTCTCTCTCTCTGCCTGCCTATCTGCCTACTTGTGATCTCTCTCTGTCAAATTAAAAAAAAAAAAAAATCTAAAAAAAAAACCAAACAAACCCCAAACTCTTAATAAAAAACTTTCATTAAAAATAGAGGTGCATGGGGTGCCTGTGTGGCTCAGTGGGTTAAAGCCTCTGCCTTCAGCTCAGGTCATGATCTCAGGATCCTGGGATCGAGCCCCGAACTGGGTTCTCTGTTCTGCGGGGAGCCTGCTTCCCCCTCTCTCTCTCTGCCTGCCTCTGTGCCTACTTGTGATCTATCTCTCTCTGTCAAATAAATAAATAAAATCTTAAAAAGAAAATATGTGATTAGGGCACCTGGCTGTCTTAGTCATTAGAGCATGTGACTCTTGATCTTGCCATCCTGGGTTTAAGCCTTATGCTGGGCACAGGGCTTACATTAAAACAAACAAACAAAACAACTGTCGAATAAAAATAGAGGGGCATTTGACTCTTGGGGATCTGTTTTTTGAAAAATGTTACACAGTATATTTGCTTATATCTGGTTGGAGAATAATTTTACAGATTGTGCTAATACCTAAGAAATATGCTGCATTACATTTTTATAAGATTTTAATTACTAAGATGGAGTTTCTTGATATCAAATATCTGTGTCATGATATCTAGTCTTTACATCACTGAAAATACATTGTTCTTCAAGCAGTAAAGATGGCAAATATGTCCACTCTCACTTGCTACCATTTATTCTGCTCAATTCTATTTACTAGGGTCCTAAAATTCACAACCTATTGAGAAGATCAAAACTGATGCCAATTTTTATATTAAAAAACACTATACAAAATGTGTTGCCCAATAGTCATATAATTATGTTTTGGGGCTCATTCTTTTTCTCTGATAACAAATCTCCATACTTGTAATACAACTTAATTAGAAAAAGTAATCTATTCCCTAACTTCTCAAATAGAATCCCTGGCACCCTGGGAGATGGATCAGCAGGTGCAGGCAACTGTAGGCTAACTGTGTACATCTTGCTATTGTGCCCATTTTACTTCTAAGGTGGGGGCAGGTTCTTTTTCTTATCATTATTAGAATTTTTGATAGTATGTAATTTAAAATGATTTTTATATTAAACACAAGTATAACATTAAGCAGAATATATAACTCACATAAATTTACAAGATAATACATGAGATGTCGTAGAAACTTTCAGCTTGAGATACTGTCTATGACCCATAACCTCTAACCCATTGAGGTATGATTTCACCTCTCTCTGCTATAAGAATGATGTAGTAGATAAATTTGAAAAGGATTTTTTTTTTTTTTTTGAGAGAGAGACTGTGTATGTGTGCACATGTGAAAAGGGCTGGGTAGGGCGTGGGTTGGGGAGGAGGGGTAGAGGGAGAGAGAGAATCTTAAGCAGGCTCCATGCCCAGCAGAACCCTAGGCGGGGCTCAGTCTCATGACCCTGAGATCATGACCTGAGCTGAAATGGATGCTCCATCAACTAAGAAACCCACACACCCCTGAAAAGGTTTTTGTTTTTTTTTTTAAGATTTTATTTATTTATTTGACAGAGAGAGAGAGAGAGAGAGAGAGTGGGAGAGAACAAGCAGAGGGAACAACAGAAGGAGAGGGAGAAGCAGACACTCCGCTGAGCAGGGAGCCCAACATGGGGCTGGATCCCAGGACCCTGGGATCATGACCTGAGCCAAAGGCAGATGCTCAGCTACTGAGGCACCCAGGTGCCCCAGGGATTTTTCTACTTTATAAAAATTCAAGGTGCATACAAAACCTGAGGAGACTCTATGAATGAGATAAACATTTTCCTTCAAATACTTATACCTTTTAGCTAGCACTTTTGTAATCTATTTTACACTTAACCTGGTGTTGAGGCATCAAATAGCTTTGTGAGACGGATGACAAAGAGATATGGCACTAGTAATACTATGGTAATACCACAGGATAGACAACCACCAGAAACAATGGCACTCTCTCCCCAAGTATTGTTTTAAAAAAACCTAGGAAGTTGTTTTTACTGGAACACCCACCTTGATGGATAATAGTTTTAGAATTCTCTTTTTTAAGTAGGTTCTATGCCCAACATGGGGCTTGAACTCAAGACCAAGATTGAGGATTGCGTGCTCTACCGACTGAGACAGCCAGGCACCCCTTGGAGTATATCAGATGAAATCTTATAATGTGTATTTACCTGTTTAATAATCTTTTCCACATAAATATAAGTTTTATATACTCCTTCTGTAGGATCTCCAGAGTGATCAATGATCTGGAAAAGAGAAAGAGGTTTGACAAAAACATGAAGAAAACAATAGTAACAAGAGGGGGTAAATACCTCTATAGAACTTATATATCAGGGATTATTCTAAGTGCTTTACACTATTAGTTCATCTGTCTTCACAACAAGCCTATGAGGGAGACACTATTATTTTTATTATTATCCATTTCACAGAGAAGGAAACTGAAGCATATTATGTAACTTGTTTGAGGTATCAGGAGGGATTTATCATGAACAATGTTACAATAAAAAAAAAGTATACTTTTTTTTCTTATGTGTCCAAATTCTGTCTTACATACTTCCATGCCACTCAATATATATAACCTTCAAAATACATCAAAATCAATTTTTATGAGAGTAAGGCTATAATTCTACAAAACAAAAGAGCAAAATGGTACTTGGCTATGTAAAACAGTAATCTTCTGAGTTTGTTGAAAGAAGAATGCCCTACCTGTGGAGAACATGTATGTTGCTAGGAAGTGATTAGTATTTGATAGAGTAAGGCAATGATTTCATGAAGCACATCAAGTGAACAGGAATAAGTTCATCCTGCATTTACATTTATAATTGTAGACAGATCTTATTTTACTCCTATTTTTTTAAAAGATTTTATTTACTTATTTGACAGAGATCATAGGTAGGCAGAGAGGCAGGCAGAGAGAGAGGAGGAAGCAGGCTCCCTGCTGAGCAGAGAGCCCAATGCGGGGCTCGATCCCAGGACCCTGGGATCATGACCCGAGCCAAAGGCAGTGTCTTTAACCCACTGAGCCACCCAGGCGCCCCTTTATAAAATAAATTCACCCTTCTAGTGTTTTAATTTTTAAAAGACATTTATAAATAGAATAAAGATCAGAAAAGAGAATCAGTTTCTTTCTTCTTGGGGTCTATGGACTAGGCTCATACTAAAACAATTAAAGCAAAGAATGAATGGTTCTGGAGATTATAAAAAAGGTGTACATTTTTGTGTTAGGGTTTTTAAAGTTATATTGGCCTTAAGCTTTTAAATACTAAATGATGTATAAAAATGCTTGTATTCATGTTTGATCTTATTTCTTGAATGAGCACAGAGAAATAAAAACAATGTCAAAATCTGAATTTTCAACTGTATTTTTTTTTTAAGATTTTATTTTTAAGTAGTCTCTTCACCCAACATAGGGCTTGAACTCACAACCCTGAGATCAAGAGTTGCATGCTCTTCTGATTGAGCTAGCCAGGTGCCTCTCAACTGTATTCTTAACATTAACAGTAAGCATTTTCAAGTAATCTCAGGGTGCAGTAAGGCAAAGCCTGCAACTCTGTTCTAAAAATTATCCCACCATGCATTTAGGAATAATCAAATCTCTCACTTTCATCATTACTGCTTTGTTTTCCCCCATGCTCTTAGCAAAGGTTACTATAAAAAGGTTCTTCCTTACATTGATCCTTGGTCAACAGTAGACAGAAGAACTCTGTACTCAGGGAAAAAAAGGAACAGAAAAAAATCTGATTTGTCCACTCATATCATATCCTTTGTAGCTGTGTATTGTTATTTATTCTTCTCTTTTTCTCACAGTCCACAACTAAGTCTACTGGCTGCTGTCAAAATTTATCCAGATTCCTGTTTCTCACCACTTCCTCTACCACTACCCTGGTCCAAGCCACCAGCATCTCTCACCTGGTGACTACAGGAGCTCTCCTCCCCTACCTCCAAACCAATCAATTCTCAACACAGCATCGTAAGAACTCCTTGTCAACCCTGGGACTAATAATACATTATATGTTAATTAAAAAAAAAAAAAAAAGAACTCCTTGTCAGAAAGGCATTTCTTCTGTTGCTGCTTAACATTTTCCAATGACTCAAGTTTAAAAAAACTCCCAAGCCAAAAAACCCATCTCACTCCAAGTAAAAAAACCATCTCATTCCAAATTAAAACAAAACAAAACAAACAACAACAACAACAACAACAAAACACGAAGATTTCTAAAATGGTCTCCAAAGTTCTTTACCCTTGGCTCCCAGTTAACTGTCCTATTTATCTCCCCTCACT
Organism: Taxidea taxus jeffersonii; assembly: GCA_003697995.1. Taxonomy (NCBI): domain Eukaryota; kingdom Metazoa; phylum Chordata; class Mammalia; order Carnivora; family Mustelidae; genus Taxidea; species Taxidea taxus. The sequence goes on along the minus strand of RCUC01167386.1, from coordinate 26,232 downwards.
CACTCCTACCTCATGGCCTTCGTTCTAATACTTCCCTTAGCCAATCAAGTTCTTAAAAAAAAAAAAATAACCTTACAGATTTTACCTTGGCTTTGTTGGTCTTGTTCAGGTTAGAAACTTGATCAATCAATTGCTGGACAGAGTCGGAACTGACTTTCCCATCCTCCAAGCGATGATAAATTAATCGTGGTTTGCCTTCAGGGTTTTTCAGAAAAGCTTCTTCACAGTCTTCCAGTAAAAGGCTAGATGGGAAATCAGTATTTCTCATGCTACACTGCGCTAGGGCAGCAAACCATCAGTCAACCTAAGTGTCAATAATGGGACTTTACAGGGATGACAGGGGGCCAGAAGCAGTTCAGGGACAGAACACGAGCAGCTTTCTAAAAGTGGATGTCATATAGCTCTGTTCCAGCTTAGTCATAAAAACACAATGTGTTTGTTACCAGACAGTGAGAACAGGTACAATAAGTTCTGCATTAAATTGAGTTTTAAAGCATACAGAACTTTAAGTTTTTATATCTAGCAACAAGAAGAAAACTCTCAAAAATACTGTAAACATGGCTCAAAGTAATGGACCAGACATATGAGACTGCAATTAAATGGAAACCTAATTCCACTTACAAATATATAATTTCCAAATTAAGATACAAATATTATGATCCCCAATGCTTCAAGATTTTTCTCTTCTCTAATCCTTTAGCCTTTCTCATCCAATAAATGACTTAAATGACCTGAATCTTTATACCCAAGATACAGTATGAGAGAGGTCCAGAAGCAGATGGGGGAGGTCAGATGGCTAATAAAAATCTTAACTGAGGTACAAGGTTAAAAAAAAATCTAACTTTTGGGGCACCAGGGTGGTTCAGTTGGTTAAGGCTCTGCCTTCGGCTCAGCGTCCTGGGATCAAGCCCCACGTTGGGTTCCTTGCTCTGTGGGAAGTCTGCTTCTCCCTCTCCCTCAGTCTCTCCCTCCTGCTTAAGGTCTCTCTCTCTCTGTCTCAAGTAAATAAAAAGTAAATAAAATCTTTTAAAAAATTTCTAACTTTGCGGGACGCCTGGGTGGCTCAGTTGGTTAAGCAGCTGCCTTCAGCTCAGGTCATGATCCCAGTGTCCTGGGATCGAGTCCCACGTCGGGCTCCTTGCTCAGCGGGGAGCCTGCTTCTCCCTCTGCCTCTGCCTGCCAATCTGTCTGCCTGTGCTCATTCTCTCTGACAAATAAATAAAATCTTAAAAAAAAAAAAAATTTCTAACTTTGCTACAGGCCACCATAACAACAGTTTTCAGTATAATTTAAATTCTAGAATAATCTTGGAAAAATCTGCCAGTGTTTTCGACACTGCAAGGAAAACTGCAACCAATTCCTTTTTCTAAAAAGCATTAAATGATGTCTATCTGGATACACAAATTGGTGTGTGTATGCAGAGGGGAGCTATGACATGATTCAGAATTTACATAATATATTAAAATACAGACCCAATACAAAACAGCGTAATATTCTATTATATAACTTTGTGCCAATCCAATCAACAAACCACAGATTTTTTTTCCCTTGTTACAATTCATTCTGACCATGCTCTATATAATTTTTGGACTGTAACAGTTCTTTTACTATTGCTTTGGGAGAAAAATTTGGGGCCATGTGAATACCAAAGAATGGGCATCTATTTGGGCACATGTTCCTATTTTAAAATGACTCCCTACAGAATTGACTTGTGGAGCTCCGATGAAATCTGAGATTATGTGGAATTTGGTTCAAAGTCTTTGGTGGGAGAGAAGTAGATGGGTCTACTGGGTACTGCTCAGGGGACATGTTCCTAGATTCATCTTTTGAGAAGAATAGGGGAATCATCATGAGAGATGAAGGAACAACCTGAGAGAAATAAAAGCTCTACCAGCCTTTGTTTATGGCCTGAAGCCCACCATTACTGCCATGTTTCTTGACAGCCAGGAAATAAACACTAAGGAAACAAAATAATCAGCAAACAGGGTAAGAAAAATTAAAGCAAAATAAAGGCAAAGTAGAGGTGAAGAAATAGTTAAAATTTTAGAAATTAAAATTTTTAAATTATTTATTTATTTTAGAGAGAGAGAGAGTGGGGAAGCAGGTACAGAGGGAGAGGGAGAAAGAGTCTTAAGGAGATTCCATTCTGAGCATAGAGCCCTACACAGGGCTGGATCCCAGGACCTTGAGATCATGACCTGAACCAAAACCAAGAGTCAGACCCTTAACTGTGTCACCAAGGCACAGTTAATTAAATTAGATTTAATTTAAATTAAATTAAAATTCTTACTCTCTAAGAAGAGTAAAGTTTTAAGATATAAAATAAATATGATTTTAGTTGAAGAAGACAAATTGAAATCTGCCCAATAAAGTAATTAAATATGAAAGAAATGACAGGTAAAAGATTAAGAGGAATTTAAGATGAGGAAAATAAATGTTAAAAGTTTAAAAATAATGTACAATATTTTAATAACTAAATATGGATAAAAGATAAAAGAAAAAACAAGACGGTCTTAAGGATTAAAGAATTAATGAGGAAAACAAAAAATGACACCTATTACCACCTGAGATAAAACACTACCCAGACATTAAATAAAACAGAATATATCCTTAATAAATATAAAAGAAAAAGCAAGAAAAGAAAAGAGGTAAGGGAGGAAAAGAACTCCAACTAAAGGCAACCAAGTGGAAAAAATCCTAAACTTGGTTTTGGGTTAAGGTTCATTGACCAGGTGGTTCCCTGGCCCCCAGGAAGTCTCAAGGATCAATGATGGATTACACTGCAGGGTCTCTGGTAAAGCCTAGGGCTCCACGTACTTCTGTACACAGGCAAGGTCAGAGCTGGTCCTCAATAAAGACAAAAATGCCTTGGAAGGGTTAAAGCCAATCAGACAGCAAATGAAGAAAGAAATTTAACCTCTTATTAAACATATTTTGTCTTCTATTTATGTATCTAGTTGGTTAAAAAAATCTTTATTTGTAGACTAGACTCAATGGTATAATTATATCCACATTATAAGACAATTGCTCACTTTACTGGAATTACTGGTAAGTTCCTCAGAGAATTAAAAATTTGGATTTAACATTTTTACAAGTGTTCAAGTACCTCTCAATTTGTATTTGAAGAAAGAAAATAATGAAGGTGAATGCTGATTATTGAAAACAGGAGTTGCCAACTTGTTCTGTTATGGCCAGCGAGCATATATTTTAGGCTTTGTGGGCCACACACAGTCTCTGTTGTAACTACAGTACTTAGTTCTATTGTTCTGGTATGAAAGCAGCTGTAGAAATATATAAATAAATGAATATAGCTATAGTCTAATAAAATTTTATTTATAAAAGCAGGTCCTGATTGGATTTGGCCTGAGGGCCATAGTTTGTTATCCCTGATTAAAATGACCTTTACTTTAATGATGTTAACTTTATGACCTATTAAACAACACAAACAGTATAAAAATTTTAATTCTTTAAGTATGAAAACTCAAAGTTTACTGAATTTTGTGGATGTTTTTGATTATAAGAATGCAATTATGACTTATCTTTGAAGTTCATTTCGTAATTTCAATTCTATTTATAACTCCCCTAATAAGTGACAGAATTTTCAGCTTACCTTGGTAAAGTTAAATGAATAAATAAAATAACTAATGAACTCTTCTCAATTTCCCATTTTCTTACAGTAAGATATTGATTTTCAATATCTATTGGAAAATATATAGCATGAAAAAAATATCCCATTGTCTCACACATTCTTTTAAGTTTAGGTGAATAGTCCTAAAAAGAAATTAAAACAAAACAAAAGAAATGAAAACATAATAAAAGGCCAGCTTATTTAACTAAAGATCAAATCAGCTTCATACTACTTAAGAAAGCATGTTTTAGAATAGCTTATGATGTATATTTTTAATTTAAAATTTAAAAATATATATAATCAAATTTTATGAAAATCTTTAAGGGAAAGGCAAGGTTCCTTTAAAACAAAAATAAGAGCATAGTAACTTGGCTGTTTTCTAGCTCAGAAAGTGATTTATTTTATAATAAAACCTAAATCAGTGAAGAAAAATATTAAGTTATTTTCCTTTGGTATTTATTATTATAATAAATGATTTCTGCTTTATTGTTACAAAGAGTGGAACATGTAAATCCATGAATCTACATAGTAAACTGCCAACCATGATATATTAGATCATTAAAGCAAACAGGTATAAATGAAAATTATTTGGTCTATAACAAATTAGCTTACTAAGTAATGATGACTTATTATTATGAAAAGTATGAGGAATTCCCTTACCATCAGTTTGCAGTTTGGTAATAACCTATATTCAGTTAGTGAGTAGAAACTCTGGTTTTCAAAATATTTTATCTTTTTACCAAAACTGAATAATATAAAAAAGGAGCACTAAATGAGTTCCTTACTCAATACTCTGGTGAATGTTAATATAGCAGGTATCGCATGTGACATGCAGATGTATTTCAAATGCAGTTAGAACGGTAGTTGGCAAACTTTTTCTGTAGAAGGCAAATATTCTTACAATTTAGTAATAGCTGAACAACTTGGATGTTTTAGCAGAGGTCTTTGGGGTCCATTTAGTCTCTGCTGCCATTTATTCTGCCCTTGCAGTATGAAGCAGCCATAGACAGTATGTAAATGATAAGCCTACTTATGTTCTAATAAAACTTTATTTATAGACACTAACATTTGAATTTAATACAATTTTCACACATCACAAACATTCTTCTTTGGATTTTTTCCCAACCACTTGAAAAGGTAAAAAGCGGGACTCCTGGGTGGCTCAGTTGGTTAAGCAGCTGCCTTCGGCTCAGGTCATGATCCCAGCATCCTAGGATCGAGTCCCACATCGGGCTCCTTGCTTGGCAGGGAGCCTGCTTCTCCCTCTGCCTCTGCCTGCCACTCTGTCTGCCTGTGCTCGCTCTCTCTTTCTCTCTAACAAATAAATAAATAAAATCTTAAAAAAAAAAAAAAAAGAAAAGGTAAAAAGCAATTTTAGCTCTGGGTCATGCAAAAATCGGCTGCAGGCCAGGCCTGGCCCACAGGCTATTGTATGCCAACGTCTGCCTCAGGTTAACTCCAATGGCTGTCTTAAAAAATTAAAAACCATGGTAAGGATTAAATTTTCTTATAACCTGAAACAGATTCAACGCTAGAGCTGGCAGATATTAACTAAAGCAGGCACTATTAACATGTGTCTTAAACACTGTGGAGAACAAATAATTAAGCATTCAAAAGCGTAACATTTTAAGGACTTAATTTGAATACACTGGTAACACTGAGCAAGATTTTCTCTAAAGAAAAGCTCTAAGTTATTCCGGTTCTTTAAGACATATAATCTGGTAGGTAGTAAACTACTTGGTTTAGATGTAGTAGTATCATAAATAGGAAACAATACTGACTTATATTTTAAATCAGTGAACTCAGAATTTATAAATATCCTCACCTTAAGGAAAAGATCCATTTCAGGCTGGGTTTCATCTGTATAAATGAGGTAACATCTGACAGCGTTACTCCAGAGAGAGTGTGAAAACAAGGGAGTAACTTGTAATAAACTAGCTACAGCAATATCCCAGTCATCTGAAAATAAAATTTATCTTAAGTTCATGAAAAAAAATCACTAGAAAAACATTTGACAAGATGATATTTTTTTAAAGTCTGATAAAACACAACAGACAAGGTAGAATGGAATCTGATCTCACTCATGAATACTGACACAGTTTCTGGAATGACATATTAGAAGGCAAAAAGTTCTCTAACCTCAAATTCTATCCTTGAGAATAAAGCAATCAATGTTGCCAGTGGTCCCTGCTGGGGTACCACTGGTTCCAGTCAGATATCATGAACCTATGTTACATGAACTGTTCAATCAGTTTGCAACTTCAGGAGAGCCTACATTTCCAGGCTGGCCTGTAGTTTTACCTACTTATTATTCTGGAGATATATTAAGTAAAAAAGAAACTTTAAGAACAGCATAAAATGTAATGCTATTTAGTGAGAAAGAACATTTTAAGACGTACTTGGCTAATTCAGAAGGCATAATTAAAAATTATTTTCATTTCATTAACAGACAATTTTGTAGTTTTAAGAAAAAAGAGTGGAGCTACTTATAACACTCAGATCTGCTCTGCTATTGAAATTCTGAATAGACCTTACCATTGTTTTGGACACCAAATTATATAAAAATAATAAAAATATTCCTTTGACTAAGGATACTACAACGCATAACTGAGGTTTTATATTCCATTCTGCAACCTTCTCCTACCTTTAACAGCATCAAAGACATGGAGGAAAAGACCAAAAACTACTGCTTTTCAGTTAATCTACATTAGATTCTCACTGATCAACTGCAACACCTGGAATTCAGACCAGAATCTAAGTTTCTGGAACATGATGGGCCAGTCTGGCTGGGGAGCACTATCTGATCCTGATGGGAATCTTGTAAGTTAATCAGCTCTGATCAGTGACAACACCAGTACATGCTGGTTTGGCAGTAGAAGACACCCAGAAAAAATCTGCCCTGCTGATGGGTCTTTCTGCCAGCACACACAACATTATAGAACCTGAACAGTCACTACCAAGGTAATTGGCAAATGGCATGTGTTACCTCTGTTGACATTTGCAAAGGGTCCCTCCACGTCTATGGAACTATGGGCAAACTCAGGGCCCCTGAAGGACTGCTGAAGCTGGATCATACTCCCTATGGAAGGTTCACTTCCCAAGGCTCCTCCAGTCCAGTATTCACACTGGGTTCCAGCAGCTATAAATCCAAGAGATTTCATTGTGTGAAAACCAAATTACTGAATGTCCAAAAAGTTATCACACATACTAAACAGGATTTCTAAATATTTTAAAATATAGCATATTTTAAAATATGCTATAATATTATAAATACAACAAATATTCAATCTTTAATGATTTTGAAAGTACCCTGTCACCAACTTCTGGCTAAGTTCTAAGGTACTGGGTAACATAATTCTGGTTAGCATCTCAAAATCAAAGAAGGGGTTAAAGGGACACCTGGGTGGCTCAGTTGGTTAAGCAGCTGCCTTCGGCTGGGGTCATGATCCCAGCGTCCTTGGATCGAGTCCCACATCAGGCTCCTTGCTCAGCAGGCAGTCTGCTTCTCCCTCTGCCTGCCTCTCTGTCTGCCTGTGTTTGTTTGCTCTCTCTCCCTCTCTCTCAGACAAATAAATAAATTTTAAAAAAAAGAAGGGATTAAAAAGAGAAAGATGAGACAAAATAAAGAATATAATAATCAAAGTAATTTTAACAACAGAGGTAGTTAAAAATATCCCCATACAAACATTTTAAACAACATTTCTAACATTATGGCTTAGGTGTCAGTGTAAAATTGGAAGGACAGAATTTCAAAGGAAGACCACTACTAGCACACCTGTAATTCAGATTAGTAATTTATTAGGATGTATGCTAAGGATGTAAAAAGTACATCTTCCTTAATCTCCAAGAGTAACAAAATTAATGTCTGAATAGGTACTTTTGAACATCCTTATTTTTAAAAAAAGATTATTTATTTGTTTGAGAAAGAGAAAGAGAGAGAGAGAGAGCACGTGCACTCGTGAGTCAGGGGGAGGGCTGGGGAGGAGAATGAGAGAGATAAAGAGAGAGAGAAGCAGACTCCCTGCTGAGCACGGAGCCCTACATGGAGCTTGATCCCAGGACCCTGAGATAATGACCTGAGCTGAAATCAACAGTCAGATGCTTAACAGACTGAGCCACCCAGGAGCTCTTTTTTTTTTTTTTTTTTTTTAATAAATTACATTTGACAGTATATCTACATGGCATTCTTGACTAAATATGAGTATACTAGTAATGGGCTCAATCTCTGGCAAAAATAAGATTATTATTTGCAGGTCTTTGAATATGAAATGAGTGATGTTCCCTTAAGCATTCTTTCTTCAGGTTTAAATCAAAATATGAAGAAAGGCCTGGGAGGAAATATTAATTTGTTCTTATTAACTTGCTAGTCAATTACAATATAATAGTTTTGAAACACTGTACATTTTAACATATGTCAGCACTGAAATAACCATCACAAATGGTTAATGTGGGGCAGAATGGCATCCTTAAAGCCAGTAAGAATCACTTCATTTTTTTCCGCCTTAAAAGTTAATAATAAAAATCCTAACTAAAAAAGTTAGTAATAAAAAAAAATGCTGGTCAGATTCCAGTGGGTCTAAAATGCACATTAAGAGGCAATTATCAGTTGCCATATTTCACTCCAAAATCAGTTTATAAGATAAAATGCATGGGGCGCCTGGGTGGCTCAGTCTGCTAAGCACTGGACTCTTGATTTTGGCTCAGATCATCATCTCAGGGTCATGAGATGGAGCCTTGAGTTGGGCTCCATGCTGAGCATGGTGCTTGCTTAAGATTCTCTCATCCACTCCCCTTCTCCCCCCCCCCCACTCACATGATCTCTCAAAAATAAATAAATAAATAAATAAATAAATAAATTTTAAAAACGCAGTTTCCTGTAAATGAGAGTAACTGCATTTTTCCACTGCATTTATAATACAATCTTTTTCATTTTTCAATATCAATCACAGTTTATTAATATTTTCTTGGAACATGGTAGACTCTTTCATTTCATGACTCCAGGCTTTTCTTTATTTCTAGAAAAAACATATTTTGCATGTTTAATTATAAAATAAAAACTTTCTGAGTAGCTTACAAAACTACTGGAAGCCACTCAGCAGAATATCATGCAGATATTCTAGTGGATAGTTGCAAAGAATATATCAGTATGTGGAAAAACAAGGTGACAGAGATGATGAACTATTCTCCAATATCCATTCTCCCCTTCTTCCCCTTAGTAGCAGAATTTCAAACTTTAGGTGGATACATGACTCTCCTACTACTACTACTTTATACTTTCCAATCTTCCTACTTGTCATTCTGGCCAATGGGGTTTGGGGAGTAATCTGTATACCTTTCATATTGTGCTTTCAAGGAGAGGAACGAATTCCCTTCCCTCTTCCCTTGGCTAAAATGTAGATGTTGTGGTGAGACCTGGAGGAGCTGTCTTAAACCATAAAGAGAAAAGCTATGGGATGAGTTTGGCAGAGCAGTAAGACAGAAGGAAACCTAGCACTCTAACAATGTCATGACTTTAGGGAAAATTGCTGTTACAACAGCTGAGAAAGAGGGAAAAGTGCAACTCTATTTGTAAGAGCAACCAGTTTAACTTATAAAAGGATTCAGAGTTGGCTATATGATATCATTGCACCTATACTGAAGGCTCAAAATATTATACATAGGAAGTAAATATACCAGTAACATCTGTACAGTTGTCATCTGAATCAGATTCTCCAGGATCAAATACTTGGATCCCCTGAGCCTGGAGCCTCTGAAGTTTGCTTTCCAACTCTCGCTTAGCTCTCAGTAAGTCCTGAATTTCATTTTCCTTGGTCTCCCTAAAAATCTTTAAAAGACAAAGATCAATTTTGAAACCTTTTCCATCATCAAAAGGTTGTGTAATCAACTTAACAGAAAAGTGTTTCATTCATAAAACCAATATTCACGTGATCCTGATCTTTTTTGTAACTGGAACCCACTGGAATTTGGATAGGAGCCCTGTCTGTGGTGTGGGGCTCTCCTGTGCACTGCTGATATTTAGCAAATTTGTCCCCTTCCCACTAGATGCCAGTAATGCCTTCCCATACAAAATACTTCCAACTATTTCCAAATACCTTCCCCTCCATATGGAAATACTTTCCTTTTCCCCCCAAAATTCCATTTGTAATGCTCACTTCTTTTTTTTTTACTTTTTCTTGAAGTGATCTCAAGTTTACCAGGTCTACTCAAAAATGTACAAAGTTGCTCTACTCTGGTTCTTAGAACCTTCAGGACTCTTACATCATTCACTTCTATTTATCTATACAGCATCATATAAACTTTTAAAATGTGCTGTTTTTATTCTATGTCACTTTGAGGGTAAAAATGTAAGGACTTTACCTTGAATTGTCTTTTCACTTTATCTCTGTCATGTTCAAATGTCGCTGCCCTCTCCATTGCTTGGTATTTTGCTTCTAAAGCACTTTCCTTTTCCCGAAGTATTTTTTGGTAAGTTTTTTGAAGGGCCTGAAATAATCGACCTTGTTACTTCTAACAAAAATAGTATTCCTCCCAAATTTCACATTATCCTACCTACATACTATATACATATCAGAATTGTAACAATCTACTTACCATTTTATGTTATCAAGAACTACATATTGCCATTTTATTCAAACATGGAATGAAAAAAACGCAAATATACTTGAACTGTAGTAAATGAACACACTTCAACATTGAACTTTTAATGGAAATTAATACTTTTTCTTTGAAATACTGTGCCAAATTCTTAATCTTCCTATGCCTCAGTTTTCCTATCTGTAACAGAACAAAAAGTATAATTTATAAGACTTAACTTGAAGGATGAATAATTCTGCATGACCATGCAATCCTTGGCTCCATGTCTTCTTCATTTTGCTACCCCCAGAGCCCTCTTGGTGCCAGATAAATTGAAGTCCTCCGTTAAATGACCAAATGGGTTAAATACATTCAGAAGAGGTTTTTTTTTTTTTTTAATGTCTAGATATGTGAGAAAGGAATCAAAAGAGCTACATAAAAGGGGCAAGTTAGTTAAGAAATCAATTTAGGGCCCAAGAGAATATGTCCCCTTAAATTAAAATGCAATGTGGTTTTTACTTAACTTTTAAAACTACTACATAAGGTAACAGGAGGAACCTGAGACTGTGACATTTGTCAGCCCTTAACTGCTCTCAGCCCTGCTTGATTCAGCCTTCTTTCCTATCCCCATAAAGTGCAGTGACTGCTGGACAATGGCTTGTGAGCATGAAATCAGGTATCTGAAGTGCAAAAGGTCCATTTTACAGATGCAAGCGCATCAAGAGTGACCAGTAAGAAAACTGGTTAAGACAAAAGGTCGACTACTGATAAGGAGTTCTTCCCAGATAACAGTGCTAATAATACACAGCTAGTGGGGTAGGGGGTGACTAGAATGCTTAGTCTAGAAGGAAGAAGGCTCTTCCCATCAGAAAAATCAGTCTGAGATATTTATTCATTTCCTACTGTGATGAGCCCAGGAACACCTGGGGTGTCTCTTCCACAGTTTAAAAAAAAACAGTAAAACCACAACCCTCGGATAGGTTCAAAACTGATGGCACGAAGTCTTACAATGTGGTCATAGAAAAGCAATCTTTTGCTTTATATACTATTTTGATGAGTCAAAATACATCTACTACAGGGCCCACGCAATAATTGTTTTTTGAGTAAATTAATCAAATGGATTAAGGGAATTTGATTTCGGCTAGGGAACGTTTTCAATCACAGCAGTTTATGGCACAGCATAAAAATTCACTTCAAGATAATTAAAACTCAAAAAGCTTCACCCAAAGAAACTGAGAGGTCTGTAAAACTTAAGGGGGGGGGGCACGGGAAGTGGAGTTAAAAACTCCTAGGGAATGTCGGATGAGCTGCTTCGACAGATGTCACCACAGTCTTTGTGCGTTCGTGTGCTTGGGGTTGACCTACTTCCCTGGAGTTCCCTGCAGATTGGCATGTGGTACTTCAGGGCACTTTCAGGCTAATTGCTTCAAGGTGTGTGAATGAATGAACCAGAAATAGAAGAGGGGCGGGGTCAGTCAAGGAATCAGTTTAGACCCCAAGAGTATGTCCCCTCAAATTAAAATGCAGAACGGTTTCTATTCAACTTTCCAAAACTACTTGGTTTTGAGAAAGGACAGGATGGACGAAGGACGGAGTCAGGCGTCCAGAGTCCAGCCTGGCAGTGCGCGGGTGTGCGCTGGCCTTTCCGACTCAGCTTCTCCACGTCTCGGCTGCCCCAGCCGCACACCCGGGCCCGGCGTTACCTGCAGCTCAGCCCGCAGGCGCTTGTTCTCCGTGTCCAGCTTGGCCTCGCGGCGGCCCATGGACAACAACTCTTGATTCTTGCTGACCCGGAAGATCTCGTATTCCTTCTTCAGCCGCTCGTACTCAGCCGCTGCGTATTCCAGCTCCGGCACCGACGAGCCGGTAGACTTAAAGCTAGCCCCCAGCAGCCCGCCGCCACCCGCCCCGCGGGGCAGCGACCCGGGCCCTGCCCCCGCCGCCGCTGCGGCCGCGCCACGGCGGAACGAGCTGCGCAGCAGGCGGGCCTTGGGCTTCACCTCTACTGGAATCTCGCAGGCCTCGCCGCCGCCCGCCCCATAAGTGTCCTCGATCACCTCCCCGCCCGCGGGGCTCACCAGCGACGAGGCGGTCCCCATTATGCCGGTGGCCGCCACTACTAGCCAGCGGGGTACTGGGAGGGGGCGGGCCGCCGCAAACGAGACGGGGCGGGGCAGCAAGAAGGGGCGGAGCGTGGTTGGAGGGCGGGGCGAGCGGGATGACTTGGAGCAGCAGGGCGGGCGCGACGGATGGGGCGGGGCAGCCGGAAGGGGCGGGACAGAGCGCGAGGAGGGCGGGGTGGGATGGATGGGGCGGGGCAGCCGGACGGGGCGGGACAGCGCGCAAGGAGGGCGCAGTGGGACAGCGTGGTACAGTGGGTGTCGTACTACGCCGTGGTGGGGCGGAGCGCAGGGCGGGCACGACGGATGGGGCGGAGCGAAAGGTGGGCGGGGCGAGCGGCAAGAGAGGCAGACCGCAGGGTGAGAGGGGCGGGATGGACCCGGCAGGGTGGGGCCGAGCGAGCAGGGGGCGGCCGCGCGTGTGGGGAGGCTGCTCTACGTTCGGGTTTAGGGGCCACGGTGCGCGCGGCTTTTCTCGGGCGGTTCTGTCCAGCCGGAGGCCCCCTGATGGGCCTGGGTCCCGGCCTTGGCGTTCCTCGCAGTGAGCGCGGGCCTGGGTCCCGGCTTGCTCCGCCTTGGCGGCTTTTGTGTTTGTCCTGCAGCTGCCCCTGACCCATAGCTCTTTTCCGAGGGCAGTTGAGAAAGCTGAGAAACGCATCCTCTCGCTAGGTGTCTCCCAGTTTGGAAGTAGTTGGAATGACCATTAAGACCTAGTACCAGATAAGAAAAAGCTTTTAGACTCTACAGCCTGAGACCACCAGGGACACTCTTTAGACAAGGTGAGGTTTTTTGACTTATTGTAACAGTGGACTCCGGAGGCCACACATCAGGGGAACTGTGGGACATCTCACCAAATAAAGGGAAAGAGTATTACAGTTATTTGGGGGCAAGGATGGGCTTTAGGTGATATGAAAACATTTCAAAGATGGGGAAACTGTTTTAGACTTTAAAGTCAGAGGAGTAGCATTGACATCTTTTCCTACCCTGTCTTGTGTTCTTGGGCCTGCAACTGGCTAACTTGGGCTACTAGGCTCTCCAGGTTTGGAGGCCTGGGAGAGGGGATGGGAAGGGCTTTATTTGATTGACACTCCTGTGAGCTGGATGTTGGTGCTCTTTGGACTTGGTAAACTGCTAAAGTTGGCCTTTTTCCCCCCCAGAGGTACTTTTGTAAATTCTTCAGAGACCCATCCCCTCATAATTGAAGACCCTTGATCTTCATTTCCCTTGACTCAGGCTGGTGCGGCTCTATTCAGGCTGTTGCTCCCTCCCTCCTCAGGTGTAAGGAATCCAGTAATACTTGAACCATCCTCTCTGGTCATGTGTGTTCAGGTTCAAGATAATCCACTAGCTCACTTGCCCATGAGACCTACATCTGATCTACAGATGTTACAGGTCAGGTTTCCTGGGAAGCAGAGATGGAGATAACCATGTAAGCAGATGTTAGGGAGTGCCCTTGGGATCAACAACTGTGGAAAGGAAAAGAAGCACGTTTGTATAGCAGCAGCAGTTGAGCTTTGCTGCAGTCTCAGTGGAGGCCTCAGTCAATCTTCAGAGTTTTGAAGCTGGGATGATGCTGCAGAGTTGTCCTAAATTGAGGTGCACGGCTGGGGCTTTATACCCTCATTCCAGCAAGTCCTCAGCTAGCTCTCTTTAGCCAAAGCAGCCCCCACGGAGACTGACAGTTGAGGGCTGTTTGCTGGCATCACTTCCAGTGGCTGGAGGGACAAGTCTTTCAGTCATCACAACATCTAACAGTCTTTGCTTTGAAGAACTCTGGGAATGCAGGCCAATCTCCATCATCCTTTCTTTTACCCTTTAGATTTTCATCAAGAGGGAATCAGACATCAGGCCATTACATTCTTCAGACTCCAGGAGACAGATTAAGTCTTCAGGTTGTCTCCTGAGATTAAGGAAAACATTCCCACCATCACAGTATTTCAGGAACTCTCTCCCTTTTAAAGTCCCTTCTGGGGGCACCTAGGTGGCTCAGGTGGTGAAGTGTCCAACTCTTGATTTTTGCTCAGCTCATGATTTCAGGGTCCTGGGATGGAGCCCCTGCTCATGTTTCTCACTTAGGGGGAGTCTGCTTATTTCCCTCTCTCTCTGCCCTCCTTCTGCTCACTAGCACACAGGTGTGCTCTCTCTCTGCCCTTCCCCTATGCACTTGCACACAGGTATGCTCTCTCTAAAAATATATAAATCTTTAAAAAAAAAAAAAAAAAAACCTCCCGATCTCTTCCAGTTCTTGTACCCTCAATGTGGATCAGTGCTTTAAGGATCATCCACCAGGTTTTTGACCACCTCCTTTGCAAAATTCTCCATCTTAATTTTTTTTTTAAAGATTTTATTTATTTATTTGACAGAGAAAGAGAGAGAGCACACAAGTAGGAGGAGTGAGGGAGAAGTAGGCTCCCTGCAGAATAGGGGAAGCCTGATATGGGACTGGATCCCAGGAACCCAGGATCATGACCTGAGCTGAAGGTAGTTGCTTAACAAACTGAGCGATCCAGGCACCCTGCATCTTAATCTTGCACCTTCTTTAGAATGTGCCTCAGTTAAAGACTTCCATTATTATGCTTGCATAATAAAATAAAAAGCCATCACCCATTCCCTCTAAACCAGTAACAAACTACACTAAACTTCCCACACTTTGTGGAGTAAATTCAGATACTGCAACCTGGTACTGAGTGCCCCAAAGCAATGAGTCTCTCCTTCCCCCACTTCTCATCTACCTAGACATCCCTCTACCCATGTTACTCCATCCTAGTCAAGCTGATTTTCTCCTCATTCCAATATGGTTTCTATTTCCTTTCAGTACTGCTGTCAACCCCCATCTCTTTCAACATCTACCTTTTTTTATCTAAGAAACTTTCCCTGGATAATTAGGCCTGTTGCATTTATCACATCAATAGTTTCAATTCAATAATCCTTGCTAACTATTTGCAAAGTACTGTACTTAACTGTTTTCCTGATCTTGTCCTCCATTATTGTGTCTATCAATCCTGTTTTTTGGTAGTTTTTGTTATTGTTATTATGCCATTTGTTGCTTAGACTCATCCCAGCTACCCTTATTGAACTTCTGCTGAAAATATGTTTCAGAAAACGAATAACTGATGACCCAAAGAGATATTAAATACAGCCCAGTTCTCAAGAAACATGTGAATTGTCACTGCCTTCTGTAATAACCTTTATTTTTTTTTTAAAAGAGTTTTTATTTATTTGTCAGAGAGAGAGAAAGAGAGAGAGAGAGAGAGAGCGCGAGAGCGAGAGCGCTGCAGGCAGAGGGAGAAGCAGGCTCCCTGCTGAGTAAGGAGCCCAATGCAGGATGTGATCCCAGGACTCTGGGATCATGACCTGAGCTGAAGGCAGATGCTTACCTGACTGAGCCCCCCAGGTGTCCCCCTTGATAAACTTTAACTAGTTGTTTCAGTTGCCCCAAAACACAAATCCAGGTTTGCTGAGATCATGGAGGGTTTTCCCTATATAGTGATTACTAGCTGCCTTTCCATCAGGAACACTATGTGTAAGTTCAGCTTGCATACTAACCTTGAATAACTGTTGGTTAATGCTTAAGTGACCCAACTGGGTGAGCCCAGAGGTGATCCAATCTAGAGTGCTGGCAGTTACTCAGGATAATAGTGTGGTTGGTTTTCAACATATTTCCCAATCCTAAACATCACAGAATTTAGTCTAATGTTTAGTCTAATTTCCAACCTAATAATTTTTTCCCCTTCTATATGCTGAATTTAATGCACATACCACAAACTGCATTTTGAAAGGATAGCTTTGAATACAGAAGTATGGTGAGGAATAAAGTCTCTGGCATATAGGTTGTGGCTAATTAAGAATGGCTACAAATTTTTTTTAACACTACTTTAAAGATTTTATTTTATTATTTATTTGACAGACAGAGATCACAAATAGGCAGAGCAGCAGTCAGAGAGAGAGGGGAGGAAGCAGGCCCCCTGCAGAGCAGAGAGCCTGATGCTGGGCTCAATCCCAGGATTCTGCTGAGCAGAGAGCCCGATGTGGGGCTCGATCCCAGGATCCTGGGATCATGACCTGAGCAGAAGGCAGAGGCTTTAACCCACTGAGCCACCCAGGCGCCCCTTTAACACTACTTTAAATGAAAGGTGAAGTTTATGATGAGGATGGGATATATAATTTGTGGGATCCAGTGTAAAATGAAAATGTAGTGTACTTTATTAAAAAATTATAAAGAATTTCAAGATGGCAACAGAATTAAACCAAGTCTGGGGTCCTTTTGTGTTGAGCCCTTGGGGTTCAAGTGTCACACATCCATGACTCCAGCCTGTTTGTGACTCCTCCCCTTGAATCTGGTTGGCCTCAGTGACTGCTTTCTCCAGTAGACTATGGCAGAAATGACACTGTGTCAGTTTCTGAGCCCAGGACTTAAGAGGATGGCAGTGTCCTCTTTCTGTGTCTTGGAACACTCTCTTTTGGATCCTTGAGTTGCTGTGTAAAGAGATCTACCTCACCTGAGATTGCCAGACTGGAGAGGTTATGTGTGGACATTCTAGGCAACAGTCCCAGTAGGACTCAGCCTTCCAGCCAGGGCACGTGAAGTGAAGCCATCTTGGACTCTCCATACTACAGAGTGACTCCGGTTAGTGACAGGGAGAGCAGGTGAATTATTCCAGTGATCTCTACCCAAATTCCTGATCCACAAAATCATGAGATATAATAAAGTTGTTAGTTTAAGCCACTGAATTTGGGAGTAATTTCTCACACTTGGGAAAAGAGAAAAATTTCCCCACATTTGGCTAAAGTACTTTTTGAAATTAATGCCACCTTTAAAAAAAATGTGATTTGTAGGGGTGCCTGGGTGGCTGAGTGGGTTAAAGCCTCTGCCTTTGGCTCAGGTCATGATCCCAGGGTCCTGGGATAGAGCCCCACATCGGGCTTGCTGCTTGGCAGGGAGCCTGCTTCCTCCTCTCTTGCTGCCTGCTTCTCTGCCTACTTGTGATCTCTGTCAAATAAATAAATGAAATCTTTAAAAAAAAGTGATTTGTAGAATAAATAGCATTTTCGGCAGTTGGTGTATACTTGGTTTTTAGACTATGAATCTCAGAATGACTCGAGACACTTGTTAAAAATTAAGATCCAGGTGCCTGGGTGGCTCAGTTGGTTAAGCGACTGCCTTCGGCTCAGGTCATGATCCTGGAGTCCCAGGATCGAGTCCCACTTCGGGCTCCCAGCTCCATGGGGAGTCTGTTTCTCCCTCTGACCTTCTCCCCTCTCATGCTCTCTCTCTCTCTCAAATAAATAAATAAAAAATCTTTAAAAAAAAAAATTAAGATCCACTGAATCTTAATTTGAGACTGGAGCTTGCAAATTTGCATGTTTCATTAGCTCCCAGGTGATACTTATATACTTAAAGATCTTAGAACCAGTGAAACTACATAAAAATTGTGGCTAGGGATGATCTGATTCCTTGCTACTGAACATGTGATCTATGGACAGCAGCATCAGCATCACCTTGAAGTTTGGCAGGAGTCAGATTCTCAGGTGCCATCACAGATGGACTGAGTCACAATGCTCGGATTAAGAAGACTCTGCAGGAAGGGTGCCTGGGTGGCTCAGCCGGTTAAGCATCTGCCTTCAGGTTGGGTCATGATCCCAGGTTCGTGGAATTGAGCTCCTTATGTGGCTCCTTGCTTAGCAGGGAGCCTGCTTCTCCCTCTCCTTCTGCCTGCTGCTCCCCCTACTTGTGTTTTCTCTCACTCTCAAATAAATAAATTAATTAATTAAATAAAAAAAGATTCCCCACGTGATTTGAATATACCTTAAAATGTGAGAAACACTGCTATAGAATAATGATCCTTAACCTTGGTTACACATTACAATCACTTGGAGAACTTAAAAAAAAGAAAAAAAAATACTGCTTGCCTGGGCCTCTCCCCAGAACAATTAGATCAAAATCTCCAGGGGTGGGGATCTGGCCATCATTATTTTTTAAAAGCTCCTCAGAGGATTTTAATCAGTAGTCAAGGGGGAAACCCAGTGGTTTACATGTGTGCAGTCACCCTTGGTAACCGTCTTGGCATATGTTTGCATACATCTAGATTCCTATCAAATCTTTCTTTCATCTCAGTTCATCATAGTGAGTGCACATGTGATTTTGACCATATTGATAGTATTGTGCTTCACTATTAGAGGTAGACGTGGCTTCACAAATGGTTAATATTTCCCCCTCCCCCCAAATCAATTTGAAATGCTATGTGGAGTAATAGCGTTTGGAGAGAAAGCAACTTTACAGAAGGAAGGGATTCTAATTCTCATTAAAACTGCCAACCTTCTCGCAGGCCATTTAGCCTTCTGATTCCTGAAGTCCCTTGCTGTACTAACGACTCTGATTTCAGGAATTAATTAACAATGGGGAGCACCTAATCTGATTAAGCATCTGTGGTTTAGCATTTATGCCATTAGGGGGCAGTATAACTCAGGTAAAATTAATTTGGTTGGTCATTTGTATGTATAAAAAAGTCCTCTTTCACTCTTGGTGTCATGGAACAAACTGAGGGGGGTGGGGAGGGAGAGGGTTTGGGAGAGGGTGGTGGGGTTACATTATATGTTTAAATAAAAAAAGCTTAAATAAAAAATAAAAAATAAAGTCCTCTTTCTCAAATGAAAATAAAATTTTTAAAGAATTCGGTCCAGGTGTTGTTGTTCTCAGCAGTGATCATCTACATTGCCTTACTTATTTCCCGTCACAAGTAATAACATCACTCTGGAAATTAGTCCTGAAACAAAACAAGAGCAGAGGTTGACAAAGTTTTTCTGTAAAGGACCAGACACTAAAGAGTTGACTCTCTGTGGGCCATTTGAACCCTGTCTTAATTATTCGACTCTGCCATTATAGCTCGAGAACAGCCATACACAGGCATAAATGAATGGGCATGCTTGCATTCCAATTAAACTTGATTTACAAAAACAGATGGCAGGGCAGATTTGGCTTGAGAGCTGTAGTTTGCTGACCTCTGAACTAGAGGGGTAATCTTCAAACCTGGATCATTTACAGAAGTATCTGGGGAGCTTGTTAAAAAATGTAGAGTCCTAAACCCTACCTCAAATCTACCAAATCAAATTATCTGTGGATGAGGCCTAGGCATCTAAATTTTTTAAATGCCTACATGACTCTGAAGCAAATACTAATCTAATAACCATTATGCCAAAATAAAGTTAACTGCCTTTTTTTAAAGGAATTTTAGGGTCCTCCATGGCATTTTACAATATTTTCAGTATCTGAATAACTACCTGTGTTGTAAAAGATATAAATGTAGAGTTTTGGCTTAGATTATCCTATAGGTACAATCAAAGCACATCAGTGAAGTTCTCATTTCTACATAAATGTTTGTATTAAGCCACTGATTTGGCGGTGGTTTTGTACCAAACACATTTTAGCCCATCCTGACTGATAGAGGGGCATACTGAATTAGTTTGAACAGGGAAGGGGGAGATTGAAGAAAATGGAAAAAGGAGAAGAGTTTAGAGAGGTGGTGGAATGTTGTGCAGTATCTCCCCAAAATATCCCAAATCTTTAAGAAATTTACAACTTCACAAAATGTCTGCTGTGATTGAATATTTGATTTTTTTTTTTTAGGAATTGGTGAAGGGGAGGAGTTTAACGCTTGGACGAGTGCAAAGGTGAAACAACGCACACAGATGCAGTGGGCAGGGAAGTTGGGTAAGAATATTTTAAATACGAAGTGTCCATTCTTCATGATGTATGTTCTCTGAAGATAGGGTTGCCCTGGCCTTCTTACCTTGGACTAAATAACTACATAGGTATATAGAAAGACTTGCTTTTAAAAGAGTTGTAATGGGTTTTCTTAAGAATATGATCACAAATGTCATAAGTGATAACCACTTACTAGTGATCTTAAAGAAGACTACACATTTTAGATGTTTATTTAACAAGTAAAGTGGTTCTATTTTTCCAGAGCAGAAGCAGCCTTGGGGGTACAGGAAGCCAATTATTTTTTGCTTGCTGAAAAATGTCCCTTTGTTTCTGAAGTTCAGGGTTGTTCTTCTCCCCTCCTTCCATCCTCACATTCAGCTCTGAAGTTGAGTATAACCTTAATTTTTTTTATGGAAATACCCATTTCAAATCTGACAGCCAGTGTCCACTTCAGCTGTCATTAGTGACTATCACTTCTTAGCCACACTCATGACCCACATGCCAGGAAGCAGGCAAGGAGCAAGATTTAATCAGCCCCCATGAAGGAGAAATGCAATCTTTACTGTCCAAATTTGAAAAGAATGTACCTTTTCTGACTTAAGTCAGACATTGAGGAAAGTCAACTAGATTTAGTTGTAAGAAAAAAACTTATTTTCTTCACAAGTTATTATGGATAAAAATGGCAAATTTTAACTTTCAGAGTTTAAAATATAGGAGAGTTTATCTTTTAGATAAGATTTATTCATGGTTATAAAATTTTACTAACTCTTAGTAATACTAATGGGAGTTTTTATATTTGAGTTATAGCCTCAATCTATAATCTTCCAGTGATTAATCTAATAATTTGATATTTAGTATTTCAAGCATATTTTCTCAAGAAACAATGTTAGACAAGGTGGTTATTGTTTCAGCTCAGCACACAGAATATTATTATGCTAAATGCGGAATAAAAATAATTCAGGTGTCATTGTAACATGTATCCTACGGAATCATGCTTTCAGCATTTAAGTCAGATTATCTAGTAACACATTCATCCTTGGGTTGTGAAATCTTAGATATCAGCCCTGCTCATATTTGTGGCCTGTTAGATGCCATGAAGAAGATATCTATAGAAGGAAATAATAACAGAGTAGAAATACATGAAATAGAGATTGGGAAAACAATAGAAAAGATCAACAAAAATGAATGGTTGGATTTTTGTTTTTTTTTTTTAAGATTTTATTTTATTTATTTATTTGTTAGAGAGAGAGAGAGAGAGAGGGAGCACAGGCAGAGTGGCAGACAGAGGTAGAGGGAGAAGCAGGCTCCCTGCCGAGCAAGGAGGCCAATGTGGAACTTGATCCCAGGATGCTGGGATCATGACCTGAGCCAAAGGCAGCTGCTTAACCAACTGAGCCACCCAGGTGTCCCAAATGGTTGGTTTTTGAAAAGATAAACAGCATTGATAAACTTTTAGTTAGACTAAGAGAAAAGGAGACTCAAAGAAAACAGAGAAGAAGCTCCTTGATGTTGGTATCGGGCAGTGATTTGTTTTTGGATGTGATGCCAACATCACAAGCAAGAAAGAAAAAAAAAAAAGTGGGATTACATCAAATCAAAAAACTCCTATATAGTGGTGCCTGGGTGGCTCAGTCAGTTGAGCAACTGACTCTTGGTTTCAGTTTAGGTCATGATCTCAGGGTCATGACATTGAGCCCTGTGTCAGGCTCCATGCTCAATGAGGAGACTGCTTAAGATTCTCCTTTTCCCTCTCCCTCTCCCTCTGTCCCTTCCCCTGATTGCACTTGTTCTCTCTCTTTCTCTCTTAAATAAATAAATAAATCTTTTTTTTTTTTAAAAGAAGCTTCAGTACATCAAAAACACCCCCCCCCCCCAGAAAACAACTCAACAAAATGAAAAGCTGACCTAAGGAATGGGAGAAAATATAACTGATAACTTTTATAACTTTTATAACTGATAAAGGGTTAGTATCCAAAATATATAAGGAACTAAAATATAAAAATATAAAAAATATTTATAACTTATATGACTCAATATCAAAACCATCAAATTTTAAAATGGGCAAAAGACCTGAACAGATGATTTTCCAAAGAAGTCATACAGATGGTCAGCAGGTACATGAAAGGTATTCAGTACCATTAATCATAGAGAAATGCCAATCAAAACCACAATGAGATATCACCTCTCTCTTGTTAGAATGGCTGTTCTCAAAAAGGCAAGAGGTAATAGATGTTGGCAAGGGTACAGAGAAAAGGGAACTCTTTTGCCCCACTGTTGGTGTCATTATGGAAACCATATGGAGTTTCCTCAAAAAAATTAATAGAACTACCAGCAATCCGACTTCTGGGTATATATCTGAATGAAATGAAATCTCAAAGAGAGAACCTGCACCTTGTGTTCATCGCGGCCTTACTCATAATAGCCGTCACATGAAAATAACCTAAATGGATGAATGCTGATGGATGAATGAATAAAGAAACTGTGGTACACATACACAGTGGAATAGTATTCAGCCTTAAAAAAGGAAGTGCTGCCATAGATGAACTCTGAGGGCATTAAACTAAGTATAAGAACCCAGATACAGAAAGGCAAATATTGCATGATCTCACTTATATGTGGAATCTAAAAGAGTTGAATTCATTAGAGGCAGAAAGTAAAATGGTGGTTACCAGGAGTGGGGAGGTAAAGGAAATGGGTTGGTCAAAGGATATAAACTTTGCATTATAAGGTGAATATGTTCTGGGAACCTAATATACAACATGGTGACTATGGTTAAGAATATTGTATACTTGAAATTTGCTAAGAGAGTAGATTTTAAATTCTTACCACACACACACACAAATGGTAACTATATGAGGTGTTGAGTATGTTAACTAACTTTATTGTGGTAGTCATTTCACACTATATATGTATATTAAATCATCACATTGTATGTATTAAACTTACACAATGTTATTTTTCAGTTATATCTCAATAAAGCTGGAAAAAAAAACAAGATTCTGCTATATACTCATCCAAATAGCTAAGATAAAAAGAAAAAAAGAGACAGTTCTAAGTGTCACAAGGACAAAAATTTGGAGTAACTGGAACTCTTCTGCACTGTCTGGGGGGGTATAAATTGACACAAGCCCTTTGAAAAATTGTTGGCCAATATTTCTTTTTTTTTTCATTTTTATTTTTATTTAAACATATAATATAATCCCACCACCCTCTCCCAACACCCCTCACCCCACCCCCCTCAGTTTGTTTTATGACATTAAGAGTCTTTTTTGGTTTGTCTCCCACCCGATCCGATCTTGTTTCATTTATTCTTTTCATACCCCCTTAACCCCCATCCCTGTTGCATCTCCACTTCCTCATATCAGGGAGATCATATAATAGTTGTCTTTCTCTGACTGACTTATTTCGCCATTTGCAACAACGTGGATCGAACTAGTGGGCAGTATTTCTTTCTTTTTTTTTTTTTAGTTTTTTTTAATCAAATTTATTTTTTTTATTTAAACATATAATGTAATCCCACCACCCTCTCCCAACCCCCCTCCCCCCACCCCCCTCAGTTTGTTTTATGACATTAAGAGTCTCTTTTGGTTTGTCTTCCTCCCAATCCCATCTTGTTTCATTTATTATTTTCCTTTCCCCTTAACCCCCACCCCCATTACATCTCCACTTCCTCATATCAGGGAGATCATATGATAGTTGTCTTTCTCTGTTTGACTTATTTCGCTTAGCATAATACCCTCTAGTTCCATCCATGTCGTCGCAAATGGTAAGATTTCTTTTGATGGCTGCATAGTATTCCATTGTATATATATATACCACTTTTTCTTTATCCATTCATCTGTTGATGGACATCTAGGTTCTTTCCCTACTTTGGCTATTGTGGACATTGCTGCTATAAACATTCGGGTACATGTGCCCCTTTGGATCACTACGCTTGTATCTTTAGGGTAAATACCCAGTAGTTCAATTGCTGGGTCATAAGGTAGCTCTATTTTCAATTTCTTGAGGAACCTCCATGCTGTTTTCCAGAGTGGTTGCACCACCTTGCATTCCCACCAACAGTGTAGGAGGGTTCCCCTTTCTCCACATCCTCGCCAGCATCTGTCATTTCTTGACTTGTTCATTTTAGCCATTCTGACTGGTGTGAGGTGGTATCTCATTGTGGTTTTGATTTGTATTTCCCAGATGCCCAGTGATGTGGAGCACTTTTTCATGTGTCTGTGGCCATCTGGATGTCTTCTTTGCAGAAATGTCTGTTCATGTCCTCTGCCCATTTCTTGATTGGATTATTTGTTCTTTGGGTGTTGAGTTTGCTAAGCTCTTTATAGATTTTGGATACTAGCCCTTTATCTGATATGTCGTTTGCAAATATCTTCTCCCATTCTGTCAGTTGTCTTTTGGTTTTGTTCACTGTTTCCTTTGCTGTGCAAAAGCTTTTGATCTTGATGAAGTCCCAATAGTTCATTTTTTCCCTTGCTTCCCTTGCCTTTGGCGTTGTTCCTAGGAAGAAGTTGCTGCGGCTGAGGTGGAAGAGGTTGCTGCCTGTGTTCTCCTCAAGGATTTTGATGGATTCCTTTCTCACATTGAGGTCCTTCATCCATTTTGAGTCTATTTCCATGTGTGGTGTAAGGAAATGGTCCAATTTCATTTTTCTGCATGTGGCTGTCCAATTTTCCCAACACCGTTTCTTGAAGAGGCTGTCTTTTTTCCATTGGATATTCTTTCCTGCTTTGTTGAAGATTAGTTGACCATAGAGTTGGGGGTCTATTTCTGGGCTCTCTCTTCTGTTCCATTGATCTATGTGTCTGTTTTTGTGCCAGTACCATACTGTCTTGATGATGACAGCTTTGTAGTAGAGCTTGAAGTCTGGAATTGTGATGCCGCCAACTTTGGCTTTCTTTTTCAATATTCCTTTGGCTATTCGAGGTCTTTTCTGGTTCCATATAAATTTTAGGATTATTTGTTCCATTTCTTTGAAAAAATTGGATGGGATTTTGATAGGCATTGCATTAAATGTGTAGATAGTTTTAGGTAGCATAGAAATTTTCACAATATTTATTCTTCCAATCCATGAGCATGGAACATTTTTCCATTTTTTGTGTCTTCCTCAATTTCTTTCATGAGTACTTTATAGTTTTCTGAGTATAGATTCCTTGCCTCTTTGGTTAGGTTTATTCCTAGGTATCTTATGGTTTTGGGTGTAATTGTAAATGGGATTGACTCCTTAATTTTTCTTTCTTCTGCCTTGTTGTTGGTGTAAAGAAATGCAACTGATTTCTGTGCATTGATTTTATATCCTGACACATTACTGAATTCCTGTACAAGCTCTAGTAGTTTTGGAGTGGAGCCTTTTGGGTTTTCCACATATAGTATCATATCATCTGCAAAGAGCGATAGTTTGACTTCTTCTTTGCCGATTTGGATGCCTTTAATTTCTTTTTGTTGTCTGATTGCTGAGGCTAGGACTTCTAGTACTATGTTGAATAGCAGTGGTGATAACGGACATCCCTGCTGTGTTCCTGACCTTAGCGGAAAAGCTCTCAGTTTTTCTCCATTGAGAATGATACTTGGAGTGGGCTTTTCATAGATGGCTTTGATAATATTGAGGTGTGTGCCCTCTATCCCTACACTTTGAAGAGTTTTGATTAAGAAGGAGTGCTGTACTTTGTCAAATGCTTTTTCAGCATCTGTTGAGAGTATCATATGGTTCTTGTTCTTTTTTTTGTTAATGTATTGTATCACATTGATTGATTTGCAGATGTTGAACCAACCTTGCTGCCCTGGAATAAATCCCACTTGGTCGTGGTGAATAATCCTTTTAATGTACTGTTGGATCCTATTGGCTAGTATTTTGGTGAGAATTTTCGCATCTATGTTCATCAAGGATATTGGTCTGTAATTCTCTTTTTTGATGGGATCCTTGTCTGGTTTGGGGATCAAGGTGATGCTGGCCTCATAAAATGAGTTTGGAAGTTTTCCTTCCATTTCTATTTTTTGGAACAGTTTCAGGAGAATAGGAATTAATTCTTCTTTAAATGTTTGGTAGAATTCCCCTGGGAAGCCATCTGGCCCTGGGCTTTTGTTTGTTTGGAGATTTTTGATGACTGTTTCAATCTCCTTACTGGTTATGGGCCTATTCAGGTTTTCTATTTCTTCCTGGTTCAGTTTTGGCAGTTTATATGTCTCTAGGAAAGCATCCATTTCTTCCA